>JBCNJP010004182.1:0-27651 GCA_039602395.1 Deinandra increscens subsp. villosa
AGACGGAACGAACTATTCAGACTTTGGAAGACATGCTCCGAGCTTGCATTCTCGACTTCGGTAAAGACTGGGAGGCTCACCTTCCGTTGGTGGAGTTCTCCTACAACAACAGTTATCATTCAAGTATCGGTGCAGCACCTTTTGAATCGCTTTATGGCAGAAAATGTAGATCGCCCGTGTGTTGGGCCGAAACAGGTGAGAAAGGACTCACTGGACCAGAACTCATTCATGATACAACCGAACGGATTATACAAATCAGAAAACGGATAGCCGCAGCACGTGACAGACAAAAGAGCTATGCCGACAAACGCCGTAAACCTTTGAAGTTCGAGGTAGGCGACAAAGTGTTATTAAAGGTATCTCCCTGGAAAGGAGTGATACGCTTCGGAAAGCGTGGAAAGCTGAATCCTCGTTATATCGGTCCATTTGAAATCATTGGGGAGGTAGGCCCGGTGGCCTACCGATTAAAACTCCCTGCTGAACTCGATGGAGTTCACAACGTGTTTCACGTCTCCAACCTAAAGAAATGTCTGGCTGAAGACACTGAAATAATTCCTTCGGAGGAATTGGAAATTGATGAACATTTGAGATTTATCGAGCAACCGGTAGAAATCATGGGACGCGAGGAGAAAGCCCTCAAACGTAGCAAGATTCCGATCGTCAAGGTTCGATGGAACTCAAAGCGTGGACCTGAATATACTTGGGAACGAGAGGATCAAATGAAGAAAAAGTATCCTCACTTGTTCGAGCAAACGTCCGCGGAAACTCAAGGTATGATTTAATTTTGGGGACCAAAATTCCTTTAACAGGAGGAGGATGTGACGACCCTAAAACTTTTGCTTTCTTTCCCCAGCAACAACGACAGCCGAGGCTGCGAACGCTACGACGCAAGAATAATTTTCGGGACGAAAATTCCAATTTCAAGGGGATGATGTGACATCTGAGAATTTCAAGGTTTACTTCCGTTAGACAATTCCGTTAGTTACGTGTTAACTTAGTAACTAATGCTTAACTAGGCCGAATACGTCCACGTCCTTTGGTTGATCACCGAACCCGTCCATATGTGTTATGTGATTATTTATGTATTGTCATTATGTGCAACGTGATGAAAACGCATGATTTAGTATTAGGAATAAAATGAAAATTTGTCTTTCTTGGTTGCCAGCGAAACGAACGGGCGAAACTATAGTGTCGCCCGGTAGTCGGTTAAACTATTGGATCTCATGAAATCAGAGACAGTTTCGCCTGGCCAGCGAAACTAGCCAGCGAAACTAGCCTCTGATATAAAATGGCATAAAACCCTAGTTGCCTCATTTGTTGCACCATTTCTCTCAAAACACACACACTCACTCTCCTGGAATCTGGTCAGCCGAGAAAACCACCAAAGAAACACCATCTCAGCCTCGAGACAACATCTATTTGGATCCTAGATCGAATCGTGAGTCTCAAAAACCTTTATTTATGCTTTTCTATGTGTTTCTCTTGAAAAGCATGCCTAAAACTCTATGGAATCACTTGATCTTCTGATATGTTGCTTAGGAATGCTAGATCTATTATAAAGTCTGTAACTTTACGTTTGAAATCCATCCATAATGAAGATTTATGATATTTAGGTCATTTTAGGTTTAAAATATGCTTTTGGTGATTTGATGATGAAAACCCATGTTTAAAGTGTTAAAGCTTACTGATTTATGTTGGTAAATGATCATACATGCTAAATATTGAATTACATGAAATATGGAAGCTGTTAGATTGATTTTTAGGCTGATTTGTGAATTTTTCGCGACCAGCGAAACTGTACTGTTTTCTGGGTGAAATTACCTAGCGAAATTATGTACATCTTCATCCATCGACACTATGTAGCGAAACTGTAATGTCGCCGGGTAAACCAACCAGACCTGTCCGAACGAAACTACCGAGCGAAGTTCCCTGAACGAAAGTTCAAACCAGTTTCGGGCGAAACTAGGCTAGCGAAACTGTGCCAACAGTTTTGGGCGAAACTAGCCTAGCGGAACTGTGTCATCGGGTATTGCCTAGCGAAAGTGCTGCCCGTGCACACAGCGAAACTGTGTAGCGAAACTACTGGCGAAACTGCTGGAGAAACTGCTAGCGAAATTGGGACCAGAACCCAAACGTGTGCAACTTGCGTGAATGCTATGCCATGACCTACATGATTATGCTATGACGAAACATGTTATGATTTCTGTAATATGTGAACCCTTGTTTATAATCAACCATCGGTGTCGTGTGTCGGTATGTCGAGTCGTAGTTCCAACGTGCTATGTTATGGGCCATAGTGACGTTAAGTAAAGATTAGACACCAAACTAATACTTAAGACCTAAACGTGTTCATAGGTCTTCGTTAAGCAAACTTGGATTATATAGCAAGTGTAGCAGTGCAACCCAAGGTGAGTGTCACTAATCCGATTACCGTGAACCCGTTTGGGTCACACCGAATAACTAAATGAAAAAAAATGCTGACAACCTCGAGAGTGCTATGCACCTCCCTGATGAACTTGAAAACTTGGACTGCTCGGCACCCACTTGATGAACTTGAAGTGCTTTATGGGAAGCACTTGTGAATTACTTAAACAACTATTTCTGAAACGAAACTGAAAACACTTTTGAGATTCATGAGAATCCGGTAAACCTTTTTTTAATATGGCTAGCGTAGGTTAAAGTCTAAACCACATGATATCACATGATTTCTAAGGATGCCTTGAAACTTAAAAGTCCTCAACTAAATTGTACCATTAATTGTAAAACGAGGGGATGTTGGGTAGATCTACTAGAGTTTGACAAACTCCGCCCCGTGGCACGGGGAGTGCACGGAGGTACAATATCAGCCTATCTGACCGTGATCCCGAGAGGACACGGGGGAGGCAAATACGCGATGACGTAGGCCCGTAAATCCTGATGGCACGGCCACTACAATAATAGTCAGCTTTGGTACAAACTTCCTTAGTGCATGGAACAACGGATTAGCTACCCGCGATGTCGGTTGAGCACTTTAACTATACAAAACTAGTTCATACCCGATAACGTTTGTTACGGATAATACTCTTACTAAACCACAAAACTATGATTATGGATATCACTAAGCATTGCTTTTCACAAACAAATATTACATAAGTATATGTTGACACGATTATGATTATTAGACCGGGCCACTGCGTGACAAGCCCACTGTGAACTCACCAACCGTTAGGTTGACACTTGCGTGGTTTTCACTTTTGCAGATCGCTGAAGAGTATCCGCTGGAGGTTGGCATGGCACTTGAATATTTCTTATTTTAAACTCAAACTTGGGAATTTAATAACAATTCATGTTTTGTAATTTAAGCACGTGGTTAGTGCTAAGATACTTATGTTTATTTTCCGCTGTGAACTTTAATCTGTTTTATGATGAATGCTTGGACTTAACTCTGATTCGTTTAGTATTTGTAACTAATGGTTGTGGTCCTGGTTTGCTCGCACCCCTTAACGGTATAAACTCCGTTAGTGGTTGATTGGGGGTGTGACATAATAGGACACTTAATATTTAAGTCATAAAAGTTCAGTGTAATAAGACCCTTATTTGTTAGAGTCGTATTAAAGTCAAACGGCGGTTATAATTCTGCTCTGCGGTTATTTAAGTCATAAAAGTTTAGAATGAATCACCACCGTCATAAATAGGCAGTTATAATTCTGCTCTGCGGTTATTCCCTAAAGAGTGGCACGACCGGCCCGGGGCATAGGCGGGGTGGGCGACCGCCTAGGGCCCGAGATTTTAGAGGGCGCAAAATTTTTGAAATTATATATATATATATATATATATATATATATATATTATCATTATTAGTGTTCTTATTAAACACTTGCTAAAAATAAATAACTTGTCGCTTAGTCCAGCTGCTACATGCGCGCGAGTTTGAGGTAGAGGTAGAAAGTTTGAGACCTCTATGTTTTTTTAACCAGTTCACCGGTTTTGTAAGGTTTCAGAGTAGATGTACTGTTTTTGCAAACTTTTAAAACTTTTTTCTTTTTAAACCCAAACGATGAACATAAACGTATGAATAAAAAATCAACGCTGGAAGTCTGGAACAGAAACCCTCTTCATCAACTCCGAGCAGAAATCCTCTCCGCCTCTACCTCTCGTTTAGTCGTTCTCGTCAGTTCTTCTCGGAATCCCGGTAGTCGGCGCAATCTCCGACCCCAACTCCGACCAGCGACTCCAACGAGTTTACAGGTATCTTTCAGATTCAGCCTTTTTATGTGCCCTAATTTTTGTCTCTATATCAACCACCTTCGCTGTCTGCTTAATGATGCAACGATTTATGCGTACTCATTGATTGGATTTAGGGTTTTTGTTCTATATGTAGTCGCAACTTTAACAAAATCGTTTCTCTCATTTTTAAATGTCCTTAGCAATTTTTGAGTTGCCGCAAATCCCACCTTAATTTGTACCTGCTTTTGTTTTTTATGGTTGTTTTATAAGTTATGTTGTGCCTACATGGTATGCACGATATAGTTTCAGTGACTTAAGTTTAGTCAAAGTTTTGTTTGAAATGCCTAACATTAGTTTGATTGAAAGTCAAATACTTCAATATTTCATTTTTTCTAATGATAAAAAGTAAGATGATTGGGTAAGTATTTGTTTAGAGAAGAATCTAGAAATGAATGTATTTGAAATGTTGGATAAATGTTCTGAGAATACAACAATTGGAAATTGTTAAAACTGCATTCATTAGAACTGATGATGGATTCCTTAAACAGGTTTGTATTTTCATATTAATACTTTTTTATTTAAATTGCGAACCCGTTGAACCAACCTGTTTGGGTTGGCGGGTGTTCTTAACCTACTGTTTTATGCAGAGAGCCTGCCACGATTACGACCAAAATTAGTTTTTACGTCGCTATACTCTGTTGCTGGGACTATTGTTGCCTGCTTCTTTATGTAGTTCTGTACAAGCCAGGTAACAAATCAGCATATTCTTTTCTTTGAATATCACTTCCTTGGATTTATATGAATGTTTGATCTACTTCAGATTAACAAATAACTCCCAATTTAGCCTTTATTTACATGGCCCTTATATAACATTTTTGTGGGTATTATGTCGAGAAAACCGAAATAAAGAAAGAAAAGAAAAAAAAATTCTGATCATTACACTGTAAAACCATTACCAACATGTTTGTCATATTTTTTTTTCAAACTTGGATGCTTAAATTAAACCAGGTACGATAGATAGGCCCTGAAAACATGTTAGAGATTAGAGGTGGTAGATGGCACAAATTTTTATATGAAAGGATTCAAGGTCTATATTTTTTTCACATTGGTGAATGGGTAATTTTATTTGATCATGCAACAAAGAAGTATGCATGATGATTCTAATTTATCTTGCAGGAAGAAAATGCTACAATATTCAGGGCAGTTTGTGGAAAACTAAAATTGAAGTACGTGTAAGATTAATTTTCCTTAAAAACGTTTCAAACTCAGAGACTGTAGCCAGAGGAATGGTAAATAGTTTAGATCCAAATCAAAAAGTTAGGGGCACAGAGATTGGGCACGATTGGTGTGAGGTAAATATTCAAGTAGATGTGAAAAGAGATAAAAATTTGGTTAGACAATATGGGTCATTAGACACAATCCAAACTGCTATTGGTGCATCTATAGCATGGCCATGTTCTTTCATTTCGGTATGTCATTTTTGTTAAACCTGTAATATATTATTAAGTTTATAACAAAACTTTAAGCTTATGTATGGATGTTTAATTTGTAGGTGGTTTGTGACGAGTGAGAAGGATGCATGATGACTGAAGACTATATTCTTCTAGTGTCTTTCATTAGTTTATGTTTCATGTTTAATTTTAGGATCTTGGATGATAATATTTTAACTTAGTTTTTGTTTAATGTTTTTGTTATCGAAATGACTTATTTCAATGATAATTAAACTTTATCTATTCCATTAGTTGAAGTTCATTTATTGATAAGTTGATGGTATCTTATTTGTATTTATGAATCATGTTTAATGATAACGATTTTAAGGATGTTGGTAATCGACCTTAAAATAGGTATGTTCATATGCTTTACAAATGAATAAAACGTCCGAATAAAACGTCCCGTCATCATTTTACATGTTAGGACCCTTTTTGTGGTACTAATATAAGGATGATTTACTACTTGATCTATCCACTTTTTAGGACGCTAATATGTGTCATAAAATGTATGCATCTTAAAACCTTATGAAGTGTCCTATTTTGTGGTTTATTAGGACGCTATAACGTGTCCTATTTTGTGGTTTATTAGGACGCTTTAACATGTCCTATTTTGTGGTTTATTAGGACGCTCTAAGTTTATAGGACCCCTTTAGAAAGGACACTTTTATTAGTTGTCCTATTATCTCATGCGTCCTATAAAATAACATTTTAGGACCTTTTTGGGTGTCCTATCAAGCTATTTTTGTTGTAGTGACATATAATTGAAAAAAAAAGTGCCCAAAGGGTAGTTGAAATCAGATTTTTGTCCCAATACACGTGGCCAAAGGGTGGCAACGACCACGTTAAGATATAAAAAGTGTGGCCTTTGGTATTATATGGTCATGTATATTTGTGTTTTAGCCACATATATTTGGATAAAAATGTGGCCAAAGGGTTGTTGAAATCACATATTTTGTCCCAATACGCATGGCCAAAGGGTGGCGACGGCTACGTTAAAATATAAAAAGTGTGGCTTTTGGTATTATATGGTCACGTATATTTGTGTTTTAGCCACATATATTTGGAAAAAAAAGTGGCCAAAGGGTAGTTGAAATCAGATATTTTATCCCAATACGCGTTGCCAAAGGCTGGCAACGGTCACGTTAATATATAAAAAGTATGGCCTCTGGTATTATATGGTCACATATATTTGTGTTTTAGCCACATATATTTGGGAAAAAAAGTGGCCAAAGGGTAGTTGAAATCAGATATTTTGTCCCAATACGCATGGCCAAAGAGTGGCAACGACCACGTTAATAGAACAAAAGTGTGGCCTTCGGTATTATATATATGGTCACATATATTTTCTTAATTATAATTAATTAAACTGCATATTAATTAATATAGAGAAACCTTAAAATTATATTATAATTAAAAATTAATGTACATACACTAATAAAATGTCGTTCCAAAAAATAACACACACTAATCAAAGTTTAATTTCTATTAAAATTAATTATAATTTCTTGTCCGTGCTTATCAGCTGCTTCTGCTAGTTCCTCGTAATAAGTTTTCTGTTTATCAGATCTTGAGTCAGCTGGTTTGGTGTTAAGTATATTTTCGACGTCTTTTTCCGATCATTATTTACCTGGAAACATGACAAATAAAACCAATCATATATATATATATATATATATATATATATATATATATATATATATATATGTGAAAGTTCAAATACAAAGTGGTAATTCTGTGCGAATCGTGCGAAGGCATCTGGGCCATTAATATAAGAAATCAATGGCTTAGATTTAGTCCAGATTTATTGCAAAAATAAAAAAAAAATTCTAAGCGTGAGGAGAGCTGAGGAGTAAAATTGGTATAGCACATTTTTCAAGTTCCCCCCAATTTTTTAAACGTCTATAACTTTTTTATACGACATTAATTTAAAAAAAAAATACACCATAAAAACTAGCATTTAATTCTCTTTAATTTGAGTATAATATTGCTATACTTTTTTTGAAGTTAAATTTTTTTTTTTAGAACTTGACTATGTGTCCAGGTGACGTTTGCGTGATTATGAAATAAAGCATGTGTGCTTATTGTATTTGGTGGCAAAATAGTGACAATTACCTATTTTACACCATTTTGCTACCAAAACATAGTTTGGTGGCAAAATGGTGACAATTGCTTATGAGAATAAAGCTTGTGTGATTCACCTGTACATTTTTTCACAACATATTTGGTGGAAATTGGTGAAAATTTCTTATGAAATAAAGCTTGCGTGATTATGACCTGTACATTTTTTCACAACATATCTTTGTGGCAAAATGGTGACAATTGCCTTATTTGTGACCAATTTGCTAACAAAACATATTTGGTGGCAAATATTTTTTTTTAAGTTCGTCTTCGTAAAGCTTGCGCAATTATAATATAACTTGCGTGATGTACAGAGGCTTTTTTCACAACATATTTTGGTGGAAAAATGCTGAAAGTTCCTCTTTTGACACGATTTTTCTGCCAAAAACATATTTGGTGGCAAAATGATGACAATTGCCTTTTTGACACCATTTTTTTAAGTTAATCTATCTGCTCTCGTATAACTTGCGTGATTATGTAATATAACGTGCGTGATTATGATTGCGTGTAGATAGGTTTATTCACAATATATTTTGGTGGTAAAATGGTGACAATTGCCGTTTTGACACTATTTTACAACCAAAATATATTTGGTAGCAAAATGGTGACAATTGCCCTTTTGACACCATTTTGCTACCAAAAACCTGGTGGCAAGATCTTGCGTGATTATCAAACGTGGGCGAACAATTTTACCCCCTCTCCCCCTTCGCAAACTTCGCACGCAAAATGGCCTTCTTACAATAACTTTCCCCTATATATATGTATATATAGTTAATTAATTAGCGGATACGATTAACTAATATAGTAATTACCTGTGGTTATTCCAGTACTTTTTGAACCGTAGAATGATCAACCGGCGGTGATTTATCTGATGTGTTATCAGAATGAAGGATCATTCGGTTCATCGGCTATGCAATAATATATCATTTTCAACCTCCGAAAGCATTGTTTTATCATCTAATAGGAATGGTAAAAATGTTGCACCATCTTTGACCTGATAAACTATAATTCTATGGCAACTAGAAGGTAATGGACTTTTATGAATCTTCTTATTTTTTCTTTTTGAAATAATTTAGCCATTCCCACCACGTTTAGTGGATTCCCCTCCATGTGCAACGTCGCAGTTTGGCACCCCTGATCATAAGTGACATAATAATAATAATTCTAATAATAATAATAATAATAATAATAATATTATTATTATTATTATTATTAATTATAGCATATATATATTAACAATTAATTGATTAAAGTCAAAAATAGGATAAACAATTGTGGTATATACTAATATATATACCTCTGGCATTACTAGTTGATCGATAGGAGCAATGGCATCATTATTTGGTTTTTCCAACTGATCACTCTTCTTAGCAGGTACTTTACGAGCTGCAGGTTTTACTTATTTTGCATATCTCTTATTTTTTTCCTAAATTGACATCATATAATTAATTGAATAGTAACATATATATTAATTAACAATAACATCAAAGCGATTTGTCAAATCCTTAATTATATATACCACTTCCTGCTCTGATGCCCCAGCTGTTGCTTCAGTACATTGTCTCTTTTTCCCCTAAAGACAGCATCAGCATTTAATTAAATGATCATATAGCAATTAGTTATAAGAGAACTGAAGTACACAACTGTGTAAAATATATAGTTACCCTTTCATTTTGCCCGGACGCTGTTGATGTAGATAGAGGAGTGTCTTGTGATCCGGTCACAGAACAGGCCTACAATTCAATTAAATATTTATGTAGCTAGCGAGCTAGTTTATCTAATTAAATCAAAGCATAACCGGCTAAACATTAATTAACTATCCTGATAACCATCCGGATGAAGTACAAACTTGTAATAGCTGGAACAATTAGTAATTATATTCCGGAAGAACTTTAACTATCCTGATGAACTTTAACTATCCGGATGAACTATAACCATCCGAATGAAGTACAAACTTATCATAGCTGGAACAGTTATTATTTATATTCCGGAAGAACTCTAACTATCCTGATAAAGTGTAACTATCCAGATGAACTATAACTAGAGAAGCATGTTCATCCAGGTGAACAAGAATCTTCCGTATCAAGTCAATTTTAGAACTGTTTCAGATCTGTACCTTATCTTTCGACCTCTTAGATGAGTTTGATTGAAGTGATTATTTCCCCAATATATTGTGCGTAGAATTGACCAGGTCCTACGTACAATTCAATAATTAGCTAGTTAATTAATTAACTAATTATAGATATGTGTGTGTATATATATATATATATATATATATATAAGGAAAGGATCATTTGAGAACTATTTGGGTTTGAGAACTAAAAAGAACTAATCTCAGCCACTAGTTTATATATATGGAAAACCCCCCATGAATTATAGTGGTCCCCACCTGAAATTAGTGGTGGAGATTTAGTTCTCAAAAGTTCTCAATATATAAAGTTCTCATTTGAACCTAACCCTATATATATATATATAATTTGTCCCTTACAGAATTTATAGCTTTATCTGGTGCACCAAGATGTCATTGATTAATCATTTGGTTGTTCATAAACGCCATCAGCACCTCAATTCATTCATCATGTGCTTTAAGCTTAGTATTTTGGTGATCAACCTCTTCATCTTTTTTCACACGCAACTGTTTTTTTGTTCTTGAGTTCCGCCTCAAGTTTCTCGATGCGCTCTTTTGATCGCCCTTTTGAAACACCATGCTGCCAATATTGACGAGAATTCACTCCATAACCCATACCTTTTACGAATCCACCCCTTTCCTTTCCAAGGACCATTGTCAAGGCATCTGTTCCCGGTTCTGAAGTCAATGATCCCGCTTTTATTTGTGTTTATTTCTTAGTCTGTAGTATAATTTATTTAATGTAGTGAGGTGCTATAAATTTTTAACATGTAAATAGTTAGGTATATATATATATATATAGAAATTAAACATACTATTTGCTCTGGTAGGCCTTTCATCATAGGCGTCTTGTATTCCGCCTCTTTGTTTACCCTTGCTTTCCTCCACATATGAGCTCGATCGGGGTCCTCATCAGCTTCAATCTCTTTATTTTGTACCTTGTATTATAATAATATACAAGTAGGACGACCCGCGCGTTGCCGCGGAGCCGACCCGTTTAAAGTACAACTTAAGAGCATATTTTTACTCTATACATATTAGTATCTAATACACACATTCAAGTACATTCCAATGAATATTATAGATGCATTAAACTATTAATTTGCATTTTTTCTATTTATTTATCACTCCATATCCCACAAAATAACCAAGTATGGTCCATCTAAACACTTTCCTTTTAAATGTGCAACAAAACCAGTACTTTGTAGTTTCTTACCAAGACCCATTTGATCATCCAAAATACCATTAAGCCCGTATTGCCAAAAGTTTAATTAACCATTCTTTTTCTTCGCCTCCCTAACTTCATCAACATCTTCAGCCAACCCAGTCTACAATTCAAGTGTCACCAACTTACAAATAATGAATAGATGCTAAATCAAAGGGGCTATAGTGATATCAACCATTTTCTCCAATAAGCACTCACTGTAAAACCGAGTTTGTTGTCAAAAATTTATTAGCCATGTTAAAATCAACCCCTTTACATATTCCTTACCTGTTAAGCTAGGAAGGGAACCTAGCACCTCCATCTGAAACTGCAGATCAAAATTTGCATTCAAACATTTTGTCAAGTAATTGATTGGCAAAAAAAGGGTCTTTTTCAAAATATAGAAGCTTAAATGTTTGCATTCAAACATTTTGTCAGATAATTGTTTGGCAAAAAATGGGTCTATCAAAATACTGGGATCCATGGGAGGTAAACAATGACAAAATAAAAAATACTAAAAAATATACCATCTAGAGGAGATTAAACTATCTGTTCGAAATAAACTATCATTATATAAACTTTTTGAACCACCGCATCTACTTTGTGGGATTTGAACTTGCACCCATTTGGTGAGCATTGGCCTAGATCCCTTTTGGTATCTATATAAGTAACTCTTAAACTTATCATCTAAAAAAACAATAATCATTAAAACCAAAAATGAAAACATAAATTAGAATGGATTGAACGCATACCTCCTCATTTTGTACTTAAATGAGAAATAAAAGCCTTGCAATCTCAGTGCTCTCTACTGCTGATCCATGTCTTTTTCTCCTGCACCGTCGCTGGCTACTTGGACCGTCTCCTCACAAACTATCACTCAAAAACAACCCCCAAAAACATCCATATTTCCCTATGCAAGCTCCAAATGTGATAGTAAAACACCTTTCATTCATAAACATAGCATACAGAACAATACAAACCCTAAATCCTATCAAAAAAGTTATTCCTACAAATACTTACCAAATAGATCAAATTAAAGCAACATGATTCCTAAATCGAAAACAACAATTTCAGAGATTTCATAAAAGCATTACTTTAATTAAAAGAATGGCAATTGTAAACATACCTTCTTACACTTGCTACATAGATCTCAATACTCTAAATTGTTGCAATTTGTCATCACCTTGCTCTTAGCATTTAACTCACTGCTCAACAAATCACTCCTCATCCAATATGCAAACTAAATTGATAAACTATATTAACTTAATCTGAGAATCATGAATCAGATATCAATCAGTTTTACATACCTTTCTTTACTGTTTTCATTACAAATGCAAGATGAAACAAAGATCTATTTTAAATTTGAGTGAAAAAGCGTCTTCCTACATAATTTTGACCAACATTTTATCAACAAAAACAGCTAACCAAATGCATACCTGTGTAGGAATCACTCCCAACCTTTCTTCTTGAATTGGCAAAGAGCTAACCAAATCTGTTACAACTTCAAATCATTTCGCGGCGGAGTCGGACTGCTTTAAAAAGCTGGTTAGCTAAGCCATTGTGGATTTGATACTTGTACACCCACAGACAAAATTAATCAAAATTTAGGGTATTCCATATGTAAACTGAAAAATGAACTGACAATGGAACTCTAAATTTAATTACATTAGAATCTTTAAGGAGTCTGTTTCTAATCCAAATCAAGTCTAGGGGGAAAAAATAGTGCCCAAGTTGGTTTCTCCCTGTTTGTAAACAAAACCTATCCAAGTTATTGTAAACAGTTGTAATATTAAAGATTAGAAAGTCACTATGATTTCATAAAAGCTATTTGTCTCTATAAAATTTAAATCAGTGGCATTTGATATGAATAAAAAGTTGGCAAAAAACTTTCTTCCAACATATTACATTTCTAAAAAGTTTTGAAACTCAAGTTTAAAATTTAAATCAGTGGCATGTGATAGTAAAACACCAAAAGGATTTATTAACATATTATTTGAATTTATACCTTTCTAAACTGGTAATGAACCGAAGCATAAGTTTTGTTGTAGCAATATGCACAATTACCATATGGTCCTATAGAAACCATCAATGAACATATAGCAGACTGTCTATAAATGGTAACAATCTCATACGAATCTTGATTGGTATATTGCGTCTCCTCTCTAGCGTTGAGATAAACAAAGACATTCTAAGTGGACTCTAAGTGATCTATTAATTAGCTTACTTGAGACTTGGTTATCGATTTGTGATTCCCTATCAATTTTATAGATTTTACGGATTGATGCACATCTTCCCATGCAATTCACACGAAACTAATAAGAAATTAATATGAAACCTGTAAGCAAGTGTAAATGTTAAAATAATTAGCAAAACTAATTAATCAACAAAACCGAAACAATGTGATCTAATATGACAGTAATTAGTCAATAATTTCTATTATACACATGAAAATGAAAATCTTTTACACTCAGAGGCTTATAATTCCTAGCAATATTTTTTTATAATGCGATCCAAGTGACAGGTTGAAAGCAATATTAGAAGATGAGTAGTCTAAATTAGCCTTGGTGCTCATAACTTCGTTTGAAATCAATGTGTATGTACGTGGGTATAAGTGTGAGTAAATAGAGATTAGTCATACCTGCAGCATCAATAAGCATCTAAACTTCAGACTCATCAAGCTGTGTTTCAAACTCTTGTATATACAATGCATCGATAACGGACAAAGCAAGCAACTGCAAATTAGTTTATCAAAAAAGAAAATGCACCTCTGTAATGCCATATACCAGTAGCATTCCTTCCTTCAACATTTTTATGTCCACCTGTCAATATGAAAATCAAAGACATGTTAGACGACATCCTTTCTAGAAAGAAAAAAAAAGAGATTTCTTAAACATATATTGTCAGCTCTGAAGAGGTCAATCAAAATAAAGAAGAACCCAAAACCCGTAGTTAGGACACCTGCAATACATCATTTTTCAAAATCTGAAACAAAAAACTTAAAACATAAGAGGCACAGTTGAAATTATTGAAGTTGACGACGCTCACATAGTTCAACTTCATATTATCATAATATTAGTTAGCGAACGGAGTAAATGGGATGAATTCAACTGTAAAATTAGCCGACGAATAGAGGCTAATATGTTTGGTTAGTTTTAATTTAAAGGTATGTTGGTGGCTAGCCTGCAAGACTTGAAAACGAATATATGAGTAGCTCTATGCTACAAACCTCAACACTACATACTAAAATATGCAACACCCTCTATCAAACAGTAAACCAAACCAATCAGGTAAGGGCAATAAGAATGCCACGATTCCCCTAACCTTAAGTTTGAATAACATGACTTTCGCCTCGGTGGCCTAACTTGCAACCTCTTTTCCTTATGCAGCCGCAGAAATCTATGTTTAGAAACGCAAACAGGGCACGCAATTAAAGGAAAAAAGAGTTTATCATCAAACACATAAAGCATCAAGCCTGAACCCTACATAGGGAGAAAACAAAATAAATAAAGCGAAAATTAAACGCATAAGCATACCTCTGAAGACCTCGAGCTGTTCAAATGAATCTTCCATATGACCTATTGGCAATTACAGAAACTAATTCAAAACTGTTCAAATTCAAGTGTGAAATGGGGAAATAAAAAAACTAATTTCATAATGGGTTAGGGTTTTACCTAGAAATTTCAAAGCATATCCCCCCATTTTCCTCCTTTTATCAGACGTATTCTTCTGCTATGAAAATACAAAAACACACACAAACCAAGATGTTAAACATCGTTGGCGCTCACCTAATTAGAAACATTCAAAGGATACATTAAATTAGATAAGGTCAAAATAAGTTAAGAAAACCAGATCAAAGTAAAATTAGGGTTTTGGCTAAACAATGCGTGGAATTCTCCCTTTCCGATCTTCCGTCGAAGAGATCAGAGTGCGCTATACCTTCCGGCAATCTCGATATTTCAGATGCAATCGAGTGGGTATATATGAACATAATAAGGACAATACACCAACGCTTACACAGTGTTCAAACACTGTTAGGAGAGAAATCGGGACCGTCCTCCTACCCATTTCAGAAGAAAACGCCGGTGCCGGTGAGAAACTTAGAACGGTGATCTGCTTCTGCTGCAAATAAAAGAGGGAAAGATCATAACAGTGTTGAACAAAAGACGTCGGGATGCTCCGTTTGATCCGGGTGGTTTTGATCCAATACTAAAACTCGAGGACGAGTACTTCAAAAGAAAGGGAGGATGATTCGGATCCGGATGACCATATCTCGAGGCGACCCGGCGTGACCCGCAACTCTTTTGGGGGGATTTGAAACTCATTTCTATTGGATTTCTTGTTCCATACTCTATCCTTATTTGAGTAAATATTATTATTTAATATGTTTCCTATTTTGATTATGTTTCATTTATATTTATTGTCTATTTAAAGGCCTTTTTGTAATCGTATTAGGGGAGTTAATTATTGAATAAAGAAAAGTCTTTTCTTGTTGAACATGTTTTGTTCATTGATATTTCTGGTTGGCCGGATATCAAACCGTTGTCGGTCTCTTGGTTGGCCAAGGATCGTCGCCGCTAGGTTTAGCCTAGGTTATCTTCTGCTTGTACGAATCTGTATCATTATAGTTTAGCCCCCTCTTTTAGTGTTTGTTTGTTTGTTGCAGGTGTCGTGCCATTGGATTTTGATTGCACTTTCAACTCAGTCACGAGCCGAGGGTCTCCGTGGAAGCGGCCTCTCTGTTACTTTTGAGATAGAGGAAAGACTTGCCTACATCCACCCTCCCCAGACCCTACCAACTTTATTGGTGGAAATTTTTACTTAGTTTGGTTGTTGTAGGTGGTGTAGTAAGGGAGGAGGGAGTGGTGAAGTTTTGAGGTAGATGAAGTTGGAGGAGAACCAATAGGAGTGTGCCACGCAGGAGAGAGAAAAAGTAAGGATTTTGAAGGATTTTGGGAATGAGTGGTGAGGTTTTTGAGGAATTCTAGGTGGGTTTATTTTAATGTTTTTATTTATTTCTTTATATATCTTATAAATTAAAGCTTGAATTATTTTTTATAAAATACTAGATTTATTTAAAAAAACACTACATTAATTAAAAAAACATTACATTAATTAAAATAATAACACACTACATAATCATCACTAAAAATCACAAACCCAACCACGTATCTCCGCGATCTTTCTTTTCTGGGCGAGCTTGATTTGCAAAAAAGACCCGGTCAAGTGGTCGTGTGGGGCTGTGAAAATCTCCACGTCGCGGTTGAAGTTTTCAGTGTCGATTTGATCCGAAATTTTGTCCATTGCCACTTTAAACGACCTCTCTCGTTCAATTTTAGCCAACTTGAACGAATCATCTCGGTCAAGTTTTTTCTCTTTGATGAGATTGAAATTCCTCAACTCATCAACCAAACTTGTGCTAGACGAGGACTCGGCCGACTTCTTCCCTTTCCTAGTTGGGGGTGATGGATTGTTGTTTTCATTCAAGTCGGGCATGTCAAAAGCCGGAGACTCGTTGGAAGTTGAGTATTGGCCCGACTCGTTGTTCTTCGTCCTTTTGGAGGACGACTCTTCAAATTGACCACCAACCCTCTCAACAGGCGCCCACTTGATGTGATCCTTCATAATGCTCCACGCTTCCATGTTCGAGAAACCTTTCTTCTCGTAAAGCCTTTTGTATTGAGTTTGAGCGTTCTTGATCACATCGGCATCCGACGATCCGCTCGCCCGAGAAAGATTCTACATTTTTAATAAAAATATATAAACGACAATCTAACGAATTTAATAAAAATTGTAATAAAAAATATTTACCATTTGTTGGTAGAGCCCGTTGAAATTGTTCACATTCGTAAGCATCTTGTTCCACTTTGAGTTCACTTGGTCTACGGTTCGATGTGTAGGTCGTGGAAATTGCTTGTTGAAGTGATCAAGAACACGAGCCCAAAACCGACTCGACTTTTGGGCGTTTCCAATAACCTTGTCCTCGGAAATGTTTAGCCAAGCTTTTGCCAAAGCTGCCTCTTCGTTAGAGGACCAGTTAACACGGGCGGCTTTTGATCGACCCGAAACATTTTGTGTTGCTTGAGGTTGAGTCTCGGGGACGGCTTCATTATCATCTTCATCATCATCATCGTCGTTGGCAGCTTGGTTTTGGTAATGTTGATGAACGTTGTCTTCATGATAAGACGTGTATTGTTGTTCACGAACATGTTGTTGGCTAAACACGTTCGAGTCGGGGAGAACGAATCGACCGTAATCGATTTGAACCGGCATACCCGGAGAAGGTGGATGGAAAGGGTAGTTGGTGTAAGATGGTGGTTGCATCGAACCACTTTGTTGTTGTGGGTTTAAGACACGGGGGCGTATTTTTTTCTTGGCTTGACCCATCGGTTTGAAGAAGTTGGAGGTGTAGTTGGGTGGTGTTTGAAGAAGTTGGGAGTGTTTGTAAGATGGTGTTTGAAGAAGTTGGTGGTGGTTTGTATATATAGAGTTTAATTTATTTAAAAAAAATTTTTTTTTTATTAAAGTTTATAGTCGTTCAACGGCTTTATGCCCCTGGCCCACCTCACAAAACCACCGGCGAAAAGTAGTTCTCAAACCTTGGTTTTGGCGGCGCCGCAGGCCTGGCGGCGGTGTTCGCCGGCGCCATCGGCAAACTATACACCATTCCCTCCTGCCTAAGTACATCCTTCTGTATAGTCATATAATATAGAATTTTTTTTCCCCTTTTTGGTTGTTAAATTTCTTTTTATCTTTTTTCTTTACATTAGCATTATAATAACATGACGCTTTTATCATGTGCTTGTATCATCCCGCACCAATACGCTAGTTGTGAAATCTGGTTTAGGCTGAGTGGTATTATATGCGGCTCGCCACCGCTGCTTAGCACTGCTCCACGACTTGTTGCTGCTTCCATACCAACCATCACTGCTCCATGCTTCATTGCTTCATTTTTTAAACCATGCGGCTTTGCGAAGGAGCGTGAAGCAGTGCCTCCTTTGTGACAGTTTGTGACCCTTGGTCTTCCACCATGAAGCAGCACCCCCTTTACAATCATACCTACCTAAAACAAGCCACGAGGCTTCATTTTATATAATTTGAGTTGACACAAGCTGATTGGGTAATGATTTTAAAGTCACACTACTCCAATCCAACCATTCTCGCAAGTCCCACCCTTATATCTATGTATGGTGACTACTCGTAAATTAAAGAGATTGATACTTAAATGTGTGACATAAAAAATGTACGACGCATAGCAAAACAGATTCTAATGTTTTATAATCTGTAAAAAAAGATAAAATATAGAGGTATATATAAGTTGTCAAGTACAAAACATACGTCGAACCACATAGCACCTGCCGACGGTGGTCACTCGTACGTCCCAAACACTATTCATTTTATTTAATGCATTTAACTTGGGTCCAGTGGCCTACTAATTTCAATAATAATCCTTTTCTCACATTTTTCTGTGCATCTAACTACCTTGTTTTTTAGTCAATGACACAACTGGTCATGGTCAGACTGAAATATAGATATTTTCTAACGACTACAATTTTATTAGAAAAGAATTAGTGAGACACGAGGCTATATCTAGAAAATATAAGACAGATTACACCAACTATATATTGAACAGTTTCAATAAATTATTATTATTATTATTTTTAAAACGACGAACTTTTATTAACAAACGCTAGCAAGAATCTAAAACATCACGGGAAACAAAGAGAATAAACCAAACAAAGATCACCACAACATACAACCTAAACAAACGGTTACAAATAAAAAATACGTACACCACTGAACCCACACATTTTTCTTCCTCATCTTAGACGTAATCTATAAATATCCGAGCGCCTTGTGCCCTTGACACTATCCACAAGAATCACAACACGCAACCATAACAAGTTATTATTGATAGAAATATCTAGCTAGAACTTACACCAAGAATTAAATAGGGTAAGAGATAACATATTACATGTGGCTAATCTGGGAGCTTGATGTGTCCATTTTGATTTCTTGTTTTATTAGGTACTTTTTTCTATTTAATTACGTAAATTTCCGACAACAATAAACGAAAGTCTAACTTATTATTATGATTAGGTGTGTCGGATATGTGACTGATATGATTAGTTTTCGAGTTGACAAGTTAAATTGTTTAATCAGAATCCGATTCTTTCTTTTTTTTAATTGTAAAACGTTTAAAACCATGAACCCAACCATAACTAGGTTAAGGTATTTTTCTAAATGTATCAAACAATCTAGTAGGTAGTAATAATAATTTTATGATCGTGTGTTATATGGCTGAGTTAAAAAAAAAACTATAAATACAATCATAATCCACGACAATTATGTATTTTTATAACTATCTAAAAACTTCTCAGTAATTATAGGTGAGTCAGAGGTTTTACGACAGTGGACATTTAGGCGGTGAGTTTCCTCTGGGATGGATGTGCAACATAGAGGTCTTGGTTACTCTCACGGACTGCGGTCGTAACGTGTCGTGGTAACATCGTTTGCCATGATGAGACCCTCGGGTAACCGGATGTTTGTAGTTAAAAAAAATCTAGTCACGTGAAATAAAGATTTTGTTTATTTTATCGAAATGAAATATCTAGTAAATTTTAATTTAAACTTAATTAAAGTAAAAACTTTTATAAAATTAAATAGAATAAAATATTTTATATTACATGTATAATATTTAATTAAAATATTATTATGAATAAAGTATTATAAGAATTATATATATTAAAGTATTAAAGTATATGCAATAAAATATATTATTTTAAAAAAATATAATATATATGCAATAAAATATTAACCTTAATACTAAAATTTATTTGGATAATTAGTAATCTTAATATAAAAAATTTGTATTTGAATAAGAACTTATTGGATAATTACTAGTTTGAAGTAAATAAACCCTTATATGAAAATTTAGTATTTGGATAATTTTTTATAAAAATTTGAACTTAATCTAAAATTTTATGGTGATGACAAGTGTCTTTTTTTTACTAATTAAAGTATGACAAAACTTTTTGTTTATTATATAGTATAGATGGTTAGGATCAAATGAGAACCTATAAATATTATAAGAACTACTAAAAATATATACCCCTAAACCATAACCTCTAACATATAAATCTAACCCATAAACCCTAAACACTAGTTCGTTATGAAATGAATGGCCGTTTAAAAAAAAATTATTAATATTATCATAAAATACATTACTTTTTTAGTTGCTCTTTATATGTTATATGTTCCAAAAGATGATGGGTTTTAATTATTGACAAATTATAAAGAAATGAAATAAAGAAGAAAAAGAAATCACTAAAATTTTATAGAGTCTAGCAACAATACATGATAAAAAATGAAAATGTGTTTAATTAGGTTTATGTGAAAATTAGTTGATTTGTCCATTAATAAAAAAACATATTTCTAACTATCTTTTTTACGGGTATATTTGTTATTAAATTAAAATTCATTACAGATAGGTAAATATGTGATTGGTTATTTAGGTAAGGTATATATGCAATTAGAATTCAAAATAAAGGGAAATGTGTAATTTTCTCAAATAATTCATTTTTTTTTTCTAAACCTTAGTTTAATAAATCAATCAACATGGGAATAAAACAGAGTAAATTACTTGAATACTTTTGACTACAATGATATGACGAAAATACTATGAAATTTGATTAATCATAATATTAGATTTTTTTCAGTTGTAAATATATGATTTAAGATTTTTTTAATAATTGGAACCTACCTTACTATAAATTATTATAATTTGTAGAATTTAAAAAATATATATATGAATAGAATTAGGGTTCAAAACATGGGAGAATATGTAATTTTCCTAAAAACAAATTATATTTTAAAACTTCTAAAACTTAGTTTAATAAATCAATCAACACGGGAATAAGATAGAATAAAGTATTTGTAAACTTTTGACTACCATAATATGACGAAAAATTAAGACTAAATTACAATTTTTTTCCTTTAAACTTAATCAAACTATGGATTTTGTCCTTTTGTTTTCAAAGTTTCAAGTATTGTTCTTTTGTTGAAAACTTATTACAATTTTTGTCCTTTTGGGTGACCAACTGTTAACACCACCGTTAGTGTCCCAACATATGAGGGCAAATATGTAATTTTAAAAACTTCCTCATCTATTTTTTTAACCAACGGAAACCTGCTACAAAAATCCCCCATTTATACCTTCTTGACATCTTCGCTGGCAAACCCTAAATCCGTAGCTCTCAACCTTTTAGAACGAAATTGAAAATGGTGTTCTGTGGTTGTGGGAAGCAAGCGATAATCCAAACATCTTGTACTAACTATGGGTGTTCTGATGAGGTATGTAAACCATTACATAAATCTAGATTTTGTTCATCTTCATCTTTCAAACTCTGGTATACGTTTTATATTTTCAGGGATTAAAATGAAAGTATTGGGTAACCATTTTAGCAATGAGAAAGGTCCTGTTGTTTATTCAACTATAAAAGGCTTAAAACCTACAAATGATGAAGTTCCTATCGAGACAAAATGAGAAAGGAATATCCGCAATGCATGTGAATTACTTGCAGAAAATGATATTCATTTGAACCCACAACTAGAAGCTTCCAAACTAGGAATTGATTTTTATCGGGATATACCTCCTGATGAGGTCCAACATATGATTCTTGATTGCCTAAAATCACCACCTTAATTAGTTACTTCTCGATGTAACTGCTGAAAGGTTGAGATTTGTAGTTGGTAAAGAAATGTTAAGAATGCATTAATTACTTCAGATGCAGAAATGTTAAAAAAATAATTACCTCAGATGCAGGAATGTTAAAAATTGACATTCAATTTGATGCAGAAATGTTAAGATGAACGCCACTGAGATGAAGATGATCGAATGCCGGTTTATGGTACGATGTTGATGAAGATGAATGTTGATTTGAAGATGAATATTATGTGCCGTCATGCGCTAGGGTTAACATGGGGAGAGGTAATTAAAATTACAAGATTGTCCTTAATTTATTGGAGGACTAACGGTCTGTTAACTGATGGTTACCCAAAAGGACAAAATTTGTAATAAGTTTTTAACAAAAGGACAATACTTGCAAGTTTGAAAAGAAAAGGACAAAATCCATAGTTTGGTAAGTTTAAAGGACAAAAATTGTAATTTAGTCTTAATTTTTCGTCATATTATGAAAGTCAACTAGTTATAACTCATATTAGATTTTTTGAATTGTAAATATATGATTGAAGGTTTTTCTTAAGGGAAAATCACCAAAATGACCAAGTTTGACCAAGAAAAATTCGAAATGACCAACCAAAAGTATACTAACTCAAATGACCCACCCAATAGAATCCAGCCATTTGTCATATTTTAACCAATCACAATCTCACATGTGTCCTCAATCTGACAAGTAGGCTAAATGTGGAACCCACTCTCAGCCAATACATGTTCGACACGTGGAAAAAACTCAGAATACTAGGCTTGGCACCAGCTTTGTAACCGAGCCTCTACAAATCTGCCACGTGTCCTAGAAAAAAACACCCCCCTTACCTCCCCCCTGCGTCATAACAATTCTCCTTTATCATTATATTATTGAAATTTAATATAATTTAGTCAGACACAAATTATATATTTTATATATTATTATATTATTATACTATTATAATTATAATAATAACGTAATTACTTGTTAATTAAGGATTAAAACCATTCAGACCGATTGCATGCTATTCGCCGCCCAAATCCTCCTCGCTTATTTCATCAAAACATCATTTTAGCACAAAATCAAAATCAACCCTGGTGTCCGATTCAACTTACCTCGTACTTCACGAACGCCGAAACACGATCAACCAACATTCATCCGCTTCGAATTTTGCGTGGATACCGATGCCGCTGAGAACTATTTGAAGTTAATTTCAGCCACAATCTGTTAATTAAAGAATGTCGTTCGTTGTGGGGTTACTAATCAGAATTACACTTGGGTTCGCATTGATTGTTGGATTTGTTCGATCCGAGAATGCTCGATCTAAGCGTCGTTCTGCACTTGTAAGTTAATTGAGATTTTGGTTCGATGTTGATTGTAATTTGAGTTGATTTTGTTTTGGTTCGAGGTAAGGGGGAGTTGGGGGGAGGTAAGGGGGAGTTTTTTTTTCTAGGACACGTGGCAGATTTGTAGAGGCTCGGTTACAAAGCTGGTGCCAAGCCTAGTATTCTGAGTTTTTTTCCACGTGTCGAACATGTATTGGCTGAGAGTGGGTTCCACATTTAGCCTACTTGTCAGATTGAGGACACATGTGAGATTGTGATTGGTTAAAATATGACAAATGGCTGGATTCTATTGGGTGGGTCATTTGAGTTAGTATACTTTTGGTTGGTCATTTCGGATTTTTCTTGGTCAAACTTGGTCATTTTGGTGATTTTCCCTTTTCTTAATCTTTGGATCCTACCTTGCTATAATGTGTTCTTAGTTTTTAGGACTAAAAAAATATGATTGAATAATTTAATTGATAATAATAAAATGTTGAATTTAAAAATCTTACATAAAAATTAAATACAAATATATAAAGAGTAGAGTTGATTGAAATAATTAATTAAGCTAATCATCATATAATAAAATAAGGTAGAATGTTTAAGAGGAAAAAAAAAAGTTAAGAAATCATAAAAAAATAGCATGTGGTAAATCAAGTTACTCACTAGTAGTATAGATATAGATAAATATGATTAATTAAGTAGTATAGATATAAATAGATATAGAATAATGTATCATAATAGTAGTCATAAGTAGCGTAAAAACTTGCTTGTATACTTAACGATCCTATATATATATATATATACACACATATATGAATTCAGGGGCATCTAAACAACAACAAAACCTTATTTTGTACTAGTTACTTTTGATCAAACAAACTAAGTAGATACACTAGAACAATTGAAAAACTAATATGATTATATATGACCCATTTTTTGATTTTTTTCTTTCACTTTTAACTTTATAAAACTCGACAACTGTATAATCACATGGACGTGATTCATATACAATTATATATTTGTTCCATATATAAGGGAGTGAAATATAAACGTGCATTTTCACCTTAATTCATTAATGCATATCGCATGCATGCCTAGTGTTGAATGTTTATAAATTAACAAAATGACATTTTCATCTATGATTATATTATTAATACGAGTTTTACACCCCTTTGATGATGGGGCATTGCGATGTTATATATAAAATAAAAATGAGCCGGTCATGTAAACAATGTAATGTATCGTACAAAGAAAAACTTTTATCAAAGTTAAGCGAAAACAAATTAAAAGGAAGTTGTTGTATACGTTTTAAGTAACAACATGACATATCTAGCTTATAAAACAATCATCGAACGTACTCCTAATTACATACAACTTACATGTGCACCGACGTTAGTATATAACACATCATTGAATGAATATGTCACGTTTAACTTCATACTGAATATAATCATTGTTAGATAACTCTAACGCTATTCGACTTCACGCGTTATTTATTATTATTATTTTTTTTGTAGTCTTTCACATAAAAGTCTACAGGGTACAGTGTTTGTTGTGAGATAACAAAATTTATTGCTCTCTGTGGTTCAAAAGATGCCAAAAGGTGTGGTGTGGCATATATATCTAAATCAGTGAAGTGACAATACTTGCCAAGTTGATCATAGAGCAAATCAAACCATGATTTTGCAGGAAAAAAATGTGTGCCAGTCATGCTTCATGCCGACGATGTTCGGTTTACAAGGATAATCATCTTGACTTTTCGATAAAAACAATAGAAATATACGCCCACAAGATAAATTGGGAGTAATCTAGATGAAAAGAGGATCTCGAACTCTTGCCTTTAAAAAAGAAAAAATAAGATCTACTTGCTTTTGTCCAACGTTGTAAGTCTTTGCTTTTATTAAAATAGTTACCAAGGATAAAGTTAGGGATATACAACATGAGCATAGAGTTTAGCTTAATTAAAGCTGGTGTAATGGACTAATGGGCCATGTTCTCAATGCGTGTGGACATAGTCATAGAAACCCCTACTCTATGGGTGTTTAACGAATCGAATTATTAGAATTCGAATTTGAAATAGGAATCCCATATTCGAATTTGATTCGATTCTAAATTTGTTTTCGAACTCCAGTCGAATTTGAATTGAATCCGAATTAAATTCGAATAAATGCAATTTATTTTAGTAAAAAGTGCAAATCTATAAAAATATAAAACTAATAAAACAACCAAAAGATAACTGCAAAAATAATAGTTTGACATTCAAAATGGAAAAGTTCAAATTTGATAAAGTTTATCTTAACGTTCAAAACATTAATGTCTAAGCAATTTTGTTCAGTAATTATTGTAACAGACAACTTATCATTCAAAATAAGGAGTTTTTCGTGAAAAATATAGAATGCGTGTTTTCAAATTAGAATATTTTAAACAACTAAAATTTTAAAGATTTTAAATAGGTAAAAATGAAGAGTTGTCCATGAAAACTTCTGAAATATTATTTTACAGACAAAATAAATGTATAGTATATATATACATATGAATATATGAATAATTCTAATTCGAATTTCGAGTCGAATTTGAATTTGAGATTCAAATTCAAATTCGATTTGGAATTTCGTATCAGAACTGAATCAAATTGAGTTCGAATTTGGAAATTCGAACAGAATTTTAAACCTGTGATTTTCGAATCAAATCGAGTTGAAATTTGAATTTTTCAAATTTGATTCAAATACTGAACACTCCAACCCTACTCACATCTAGGGGTGTTCAAAAATATCCGAGTCCGAATCCGTATCCGAATTATCCGAAATTCCGTATCCGAATTATCCGAAAATTTCGGATATCCGGAATTTCGGATATCCGAAACTCGGATATCCGAAAATTCGGACTTGGACTTGGACAAGAATTTACAAAAATTTCGGAAGTTTCGGATACCCGGTATCCGAAATTTTAAATAAATTAAAATAAATTTTATATTAAAAAAATAAGGAATTATTGAATACCTGTACTATGTTTATTTGTTTTGTCGTTTGTTAGGTCGAACTTATGTTTATTTGTATTTGAAGACTTGGAATATGTTTATTTGTTTTGTCGTTTTGTCGTTTTTTTTGGTTAAATTGTGGTTTTTTTTTAAAAAAACTGGATTTTCGGATATCCGTTTTAACTATCCGAGTCCAGTCCGAAATTTCGGATATCCGAAATTTCGGATATCCGAAATTTCGGATATCCGAAATTTCGGACTTGGACTTGGACAACGAAAACTAATATCCGAAATTTTCGGATACCCGAAATTCGGATATCCGAAATTCCGGGTATCCGGTTTTGAACACCCCTACAGTCACATCCATTTGACTTTCTTCTCTTTTCTGTAATAAGTTTTTCAAATTTGATTCGAATACTGAACACTCCAGCCCATACTTCTAATAAAAACATTTTACTTTTTCCCCAGAAATGTAAAGTGTTTTATTTATTTGGTTGAGTGGAGTGGAATGCAGTGTAGTTAATCACTGACATAAAACAAAGTGGAAGAGTCAAACCTATAAACAAGATTACTAGACACGTTGAATTAATTAACATGTTTAGTTTATAAGGTTTTTACTTAAATACATTTTATGTTACTAGCGGGGAGCCCGTACAATGCTGCGATGAACACAATACACAAACTATAATCATACTCGATAGTTTCGACTGTGATATAGACTTAAGCATAACCAAACTAATTTTTGGTTATCGTTAATTTGTTACATTTTTTGTTTTTTTTTTAACGGAAAAGTTACATTTTAGGTTAATCTCTGACTCTCTGTTATAGCTTAGTTTCGATTATCAACATGTTTCAAGATTTAATTGTTGATATGTGTCATCTTCAATTTATAAGATTGCAAGAGGGCTTTAAAATATTTTAAGGTGTTTTGAAATCCCCACATAACACTTTTATAAAGAGGAAATGAAGGTAGAGATTTAAAACCAATCCAATGCATGTCTTTTAGGTATTCAACTAAGTTTTAGTTTACGTTTTTGCTTTTTTTACTTTTAAACAACATGTTTTTCCACTTTTAAATAACATGATTGTAGTTACATTATCAAGATTGTACTCCTATTATTCATTTCTATCACGGATAACGTTAAACATATTAAAGTTAGTTTCGAGTCAAACCTATAAACACGTTTACTAGGTACAGGTTGATCCAATTAACCCGCTTATTTATAAGATTTTTACTTGAGTACATTGTATGTTATAACTTAAGCAGTTAACTAATATTTTATATTAAAACTTGAGATCGAGATAAAAGATAAATCAACATTAGTTATATAATATACAAGTATTTATTTACTAGTTTTTATACCCCGTATATCGCACGACTGAGATTTAAAAAAATATATGTATCGCACGGTTAGGGTTAAAAAAATTAATAATGATAATAGAGTATAGAAAGTGAAACTTGTATAAAAGAAAAAAATTGTTAAAGTAAATAATTGG
>JBCNJP010004184.1:0-34860 GCA_039602395.1 Deinandra increscens subsp. villosa
GGTTACATACACACCTTATTGGGCCATCATTGGTCCTAAACATGCTTATTGGTTATATACACACCTTATTGGGACTCATTGGTCCCAACCCTGACCCTCATTGTCCCTACTAAACACACCTTATTGGGCCATCATTGGTCCTAAACATAACTTATTGGTTACATACACACCTTATTGGGCCATCATTGGTCCTAAACATGCTATTGGCATAATTGGGCCACTTACTGTTATACAAACACCTTATTGGGACTCATTGGTCCCAAATGACCCTCGTTTACCCTAAACATACCTTATTGGGACATCACATGGTCCTAAACACAACTTATTGGTTACATACACACCTTATTGGGCCATCATTGGTCCTAAACATGCTTATTGGTTACATACACGCCTTATTGGGACTCAATAGTCCCAACTAATCCTCATTTCCCCTAAACACACCTTATTGGGTCTCCTTGCCCCTAAACACAACTTATTGGTTACATACACACCTTATTGGGCCATCATTGGTCCTAAACATGCTTATTGGTAACATACACACCTTATTGGGACTCATTGGTCCCAACTGACCCCCGTTTCCCCTAAACACACCTTATCGGGACATCACATGGTCCTAAACAGAACTTATTGGTTACATACACACCTAATTGGGCCATCATTGGTCCTAAACATGCTTATTGGTTACATACACACCTTATTGGGACTCATTGGTCCCAACTGACCCTCGTTTCCCCTAAACACACCTTATTGGGACATCACATGGTCCTAAACACAACTTATTGGTTACATACACACCTTATTGGGCCATCATTGGTCCTAAACATGCTTATTGGTTACATACACACCTTATTGGGCCATCATTGGTCCTAAACATGCTTATTGGTTATATACACACCTTATTGGGACTCATTGGTACCAACTGACCCTCGTTTCCCCTAAACACACCTTATTGGGACATCACATGGTCCTAAAAACAACTTATTGGTTACACACACACCTTATTGGGCCATCATTGGTCCTAAACATGCTTATTGGTTACATACACACCTTATTGGGCCATCATTGGTCCTAAACATGCTTATTGGTAACATACACACCTTATTGGGACTCATTGGTCCCAACTGACCCTCGTTTCCCCTAAACACACCTTATTAGGACATCATATGGTCCTAAACATAACTTATTGGTTACACACACACCTTATTGGGCCATCATTGGTCCTAAACATGCTTATTGGTTACGTACACGCCTTATTGGGCCATCATTGGTCCAAAACATGCTTATTGGTTATATACACACCTTATTGGGACTCATTGGTCCCAAATAACCCTCGTTTACCCTAAACATACCTTATTGGGACATCACATGGTCCTAAACACAACTTATTGGTTACATACACACCTTATTGGGCCATCATTGGTCCTAAACATGCTTATTGGTTACATACACGACTTATTGGGACTCATTAGTCCCAACTGATCCTCATTTCCCCTAAACACACCTTATTGGGTCTCATTGACCCTAAACACAACTTATTGGTTACATACACTCCCTATTGGGCCATCATTGGTCCTAAACATGCTTATTGGTTACATACACGCCTTATTGGGCCATCATTGGTCCAAAACATGCTTATTGGTAATATATACACCTTATTGGGACTCATTGGTCCCAAATGACCCTCGTTTACCCTAAACATACCTTATTGGGACATCACATGGTCCTAAACACAACTTATTCATTACATACACACCTTATTGGGCCATCATTGGTCCTAAACATGCTTATTGGTTACATACACGACTTATTGGGACTCATTAGTCCCAACTGATCCTCATTTCCCCTAAACACACCTTATTGGGTCTCATTGACCCTAAACACAACTTATTGGTTACATACACACCTTATTGGGCCATCATTGGTCCTAAACATGCTTATTGGTTACATACACGCCTTATTGGGACTCATTAGTCCCAACTGATCCTCATTTCCCCTAAACACACCTTATTGGGTCTCATTGCCCCTAAACACAACTTATTGGTTACATACACACCTTATTGGGCCATCACTGGTCCTAAACATGCTTATTGGTTACATACACACCTTATTGGGACTCATTGGTCCCAAATGACCCTCGTTTCCCCTAAACACACCTTATTGGGTCTCATTGGCCCTAAACACAACTTACTGGTTACATACACAACTTATTGGGCCATCATTGGTCCTAAACATGCTTATTGGTTACATACACACCTTATTCGGCCAACATTGGTCCTAAACATGCTTATTGGTTATATACACACCTTATTGGGACTCATTGGTCCCAACTGACCCTCTTTTCCCCTAAACACACCTTATTAGGACATCACATGGTCCTAAACACAACTTATTGGTTACACACACACCTTATTGGGCCATCATTGGTCCTAAACATGCTTATTGGTTACATACATGCCTTATTGGGCCATCATTGGTCCTAAACATGCTTATTGGTTATATACACACCTTATTGGGACTCATTGGTCCCAACTGACCCTCGTTTACCCTAAACATACCTTATTGGGACATCACATGGTCCTAAACACAACTTATTGGTTACATACACACCTTATTGGACCATCCTTGGTCCTAAACATGCTTATTGATTACATACACGCCTTATTGGGACTCAATAGTCCCAACTAATCCTCATTTCCCCTAAACACACCTTATTGGGTCTCCTTGCCCCTAAACACAACTTATTGGTTACATACACACCTTATTGGGCCATCATTGGTCCTAAACATGCTTATTGGTTACATACACACCTTATTGGGACTCATTGGTCCCAACTGACCCCCGTTTCCCATAAACACACCTTATCGGGACATCACATGGTCCTAAACAGAACTTATTGGTTACATACACACCTAATTGGGCCATCATTGGTCCTAAACATGCTTATTGGTTACATACACACCTTATTGGGACTCATTGGTCCCAACTGACCCTCATTTCACATGGTCCTAAACACAACTTATTGGTTACATACACACCTTATTGGGCCATCATTGGTCCTAAACATGCTTATTGGTTACATACACACCTTATTGGGCCATCATTGGTCCTAAACATGCTTATTGGTTATATACACACCTTATTGGGACTCATTGGTACCAACTGACCCTCGTTTCCCCTAAACACACCTTATTGGGACATCACATGGTCCTAAAAACAACTTATTGGTTACACAAACACCTTATTGGGCCATCATTGGTCCTAAACATGCTTATTGGTTACATACACACCTTATTGGGCCATCATTGGTCCTAAACATGCTTATTGGTTACATACACACCTTATTGGGACTCATTGGTCCCAACTGACCCTCGTTTCCCCTAAACACACCTTATTAGGACATCACATGGTCCTAAACATAACTTATTGGTTACACACACACCTTATTGGGCCATCATTGGTCCTAAACATGCTTATTGGTTACATACATGCCTTATTGGGCCATCATTGGTCCAAAACATGCTTATTGGTTATATACACACCTTATTGGGACTCATTGTTGGAACTTTTAATAAGTGTGACTGACGCCATCAAATCTATTCTCGAATAATTCGGTTGAAGAATCCATTGTGATTTAATTCAGAGACGCGGGTTGTGATGCTCGAGGCTTGCAAGTTTGGACCGAAGACGTTTTCTGGAAAAGTCAACCGTTCGGGTCAACGGTCAACGTAAAGTCAACGGAAGATCGGTTCGAGCGAGTCAAGCTTCATATTAATTAAATCATCTTTGATTTAATTAATAATAATTATGTCATTTGTTTATTTGTTTTTAGCTCATTTGTATGTGTGTTAGCTAGTTAGTGGGCTAGTGAGCACATGGGCTCTCTATAAATAGAAAGGATAGCCTCATTAGATAGAAGATGAATAGGATGAATAATTGATGAATAAGTTGAATAAGGATGTTCTAGAGAGATGTGAGCTATCATTCTAGGGAGAGAGAGTCACCATGGATTTCCTATGACGAGTTTTGTAATCTTTCGGTTCGTTGTAATCTTTCAACAATAATCAATGAATCGTTTGATTTTATCATTTCTTGTCATGTTTTATCTTTGATTCTTCTCATCATCCCGTCTCCTTTCAATCTCACCTTCGTTCTTGCTCAAGATCGGGATTCTTGATGTGAAATCGGTCCTGACAAATGGTATCAGAGCAAGTACCGATCAGATTCATCTCACCGTGAATCTGGTCACTCGAATCTGTGATTTTGAGCTTGAATGAGGTGCTGATTGGAAAACCCACTTTGGAGACTTTTTCTACTTTTTCTTATTTTTTGGAGCTGATTGATGATTTCTGGATGAATCTGATGATAGGTTCTTGTTATTGGGTTCATTTAGAGATGATTTCATGCTCCAAGTGTTCAAATCTGTGAAGAAATACGAGATTTGAGCAAGAAAAACGAAGCTGTTAGAGTTTTCCCGTTTTTTGGGGTTTTGAAGATTTTTGGAGCTTTGATTCTGAGTTTTTGGTGCTAAAATCAGTGTTTTTGGATGAAATAAAGTATGAATCTTGAAGGAAAACGCATTCCGGATCCATTGGGAGCATCGGTTTTGTCTGAAACGCAACTGTTTGGGCAGATCTGGAGAAACACACAGTAGTGTGTGTTTCACGGTGTTCTTGGTGTTCTTCATTTTGGTTGAAGATTGCCTTGGCGATTTTGCAGCTGATGAAGATGTTCTTGGCGACCTCGAGAGAGCTTGAAGATGTACTTGGCGATCTCAGGTGAACTCGAATTTGTCCTTGGCGATCTCAGTTTATCCTTAGCGATCTCGAGCTTGCTCTTGGCGATTTCGAGTTAACCTTGGCGATTTCATGTCCTGGCGATCTCATCATGGGCTTGGCGATCTCAAATAATGCTTGGCGACCTCAAATAAGTTGGCGATCTCGAATAAGTTCATCAACTGGGTTTTCGTTCGAGTTCGTTTCAGAAGATTCTGATCGTTAAGGGTTGTAGAGCATGTCGTTACGAGTTCATGGGTATAAGATTTGTTGATTTTCGTTGAGTTTTGGGTGAGTTATGGGCTGATCACGGTTTTCCGATGTGGGTTTTATTATTCCGGTGACCTGCGAGACTTCCGGTGGTATTAGGGTTTTCGCAGGTTTATGGGGTAGAAGACACCTACGTGGCAGCATGCCATTGGACAGAAGAGAATTATATTTCTCTCTCCTTGTCGGCTGAAAGAAATTCTCTAGCAACCTTAATTGTTGTTGTCTATTTCTCATTGGCTGCTGGAAAGCTGGTGGGTCCCGATGTCAATAAGAGCCGTGGCTCTCTTTCTTGCTGGTGAACCATAATTGGTTGTTGGAGAATTTTCGGTGGGTCCCGCCTGAAAATTGGAGCCGTTGAGTGCTCTTGCTGTTGTCACGCGCTTATTGGCGCAGCAAAAGCTGCTGGGTCCCAGCCACCTCAAGGATCCGTTGGTTGGCATCTCTTTGGCAGCCTCTCATTGGTTACTGCCCTAATAACATGGATCGCAAGTTCCAGCCGTTAGATCGACTTGCTTCCAGCCGTTGGATTGTATTTTGTGTTTCCTCAAGTCAATCCTGATTGGCCGAAGTCCCTCCACACGGATCTGGATCTCAGCCCTCTATTTTCTTTCATCCCAGCCATAGATCATATTGAGAAGGTGAAATCTGATTGGGTGATTTAATAATACATGGATCATGGAATTTTTGGAGATTTAATTATATTAATGGAATTTTTCTGCATTTTCGTTAAACACGGGGCATTTTTTCTCATCGGTTTTTAACGAGACTTACGAGATAACGCCCGAACGGAATTGCGAATTTTTTTTTAATTGGTCATGGAATTATTTCGTTTATTGATCGGGTTTCAAGTTTTTGGTGACGTCAAGGCCACGTTAGCTAACGACCACTGACGGACTGGTTTCGCTTCTCGGTTAAGTTTGTGACTATTTCGTTATGTCTCACTCCAAGTTATTTAGCTGATGCAGCGCTGATGTCATCTAACCGAATTAACTGGAATCTCAGTTAAATATTGGAATATTCCGTTAAATCTCTAACGGAAGGCCGTTACTTGAATAAAATTTACGGTCTTCTCAGATTCATTCCAAATTGCACCGTTTAACTCAGAATTCTTCACGGAATATTTTTCCGAGCTCGATTTTCTTCGCCAAAATTACGAAGACTCCGGTTATGAATAAATTTCTCGTTTACGCTCGGGATCTCAGTTTTTCACCGATTTGACATTATTTTCGCATCCAACCCAGTCACGCGGAACAAGTTCAGTATTTATGGATCATTCACAACTGTCAGCACCCGGCTTCCGGTTTTTCGCAAGATTGTCCGATTTCAGGATTTCAGTACCGTTTTCTCTTCGGAACTGAGCGGAACGGTTCCACTCTCTGCATCTGATTTTCCGCTTCCGCATCGGATGTTTTCAGAGGGATCTAGAGAAAAGGGGGAACTTTTATGGATTTGGATTATCGGGTCGATTATCTGAAGTTGGAGCATTTTCAGTGATTGATTGGTTTATCTGATTCGATTTGTTGCGATTTTGACTCCGATGTTCAGCTTTCTTAGTATTGTACCCGACCGTGTGAACCAAGTGAACTGCAGCACTTGGATCTCAACTGGAGCAACAAGAACAGAAGAAGCTTATTCAAAGGGGGAACCTTTTACAACAGAAAGATTCCGGTTTATCAGTTATTCTATCGAAGATGCACGACAGAGCGGTTCTTCACCAGTATGACAGATTTGAAAGCGTCAGTCAAGGGGGAATTGTTGGAACTTTTAATAAGTGTGACTGACGCCATCAAATCTATTCTCGAATAATTCGGTTGAAGAATCCATTGTGATTTGATTCAGAGACGCGGGTTGTGATGCTCGAGGCTTGCAAGTTTGGACCGAAGACGTTTTCTGGAAAAGTCAACCGTTCGGGTCAACGGTCAACGTAAAAGTCAACGGAAGATCGGTTCGAGCGAGTCAAGCTTCATATTAATTAAATCATCTTTGATTTAATTAATAATAATTATGTCATTTGTTTATTTGTATTTAGCTCATTTGTATGTGTGTTAGCTAGTTAGTGGGCTAGTGAGCACATGGGCTCTCTATAAATAGGAAGGATAGCCTCATTAGATAGAAGATGAATAGGATGAATAATTGATGAATAAGTTGAATAAGGATGTTCTAGAGAGATGTGAGCTATCATTCTAGAGAGAGAGAGTCACCATGGATTTCCTATGACGAGTTTTGTAATCTTTCGGTTCGTTGTAATCTTTCAACAATAATCAATGAATCGTTTGATTTTATCATTTCTTGTCATGTTTTATCTTTGATTCTTCTCATCATCCCGTCTCCTTTCAATCTCACCTTCGTTCTTGCTCAAGATCGGGATTCTTGATGTGAAATCGGTCCTGACACTCATTGGTCCCAAATGACCCTCGTTTACCCTAAACATACCTTATTGGGACATCACATGGTCCTAAACACAACTTATTGGTTACATACACACCTTATTGGGCCATCATTGGTCCTAAACATGCTTATTGGTTACATACACGACTTATTGGGAGTCATTAGTCCCAACTGATCCTCATTTCCCCTAAACACACCTTATTGGGTCTCATTGACCCTAAACACAACTTATTGGTTACATACACATCCTTATTGGGCCATCATTGGTCCTAAACATGCTTATTGGTTACATACACGACTTATTGGGACTCATTAGTCCCAACTGATCCTCATTTCCCCTAAACACACCTTATTGGGTCTCATTGACCCTAAACACAACTTATTGGTTACATACACACCTTATTGGGCCATCATTGGTCCTAAACATGCTTATTGGTTACATACACGCCTTATTGGGAGTCATTAGTCCCAACTGATCCTCATTTCCCCTAAACACACCTTATTGGGCCTCATTGCCCCTAAACACAACTTATTGGTTACATACACACCTTATTGGGCCATCACTGGTCCTAAACATGCTTATTGGTTACATACACACCTTATTGGGACTCATTGGTCCCAAATGACCCTCGTTTCCCCTAAACACACCTTATTGGGTCATCATTGGCCCTAAACACAACTTACTGGTTACATACACAACTTATTGGGCCATCATTGGTCCTAAACATGCTTATTGGTTACATACACACCTTATTCGGCCAACATTGGTCCTAAACATGCTTATTGGTTATATACACACCTTATTGGGACTCATTGGTCCCAACTGACCCTCTTTTCCCCTAAACACACCTTATTAGGACATCACATGGTCCTAAACACAACTTATTGGTTACACACACACCTTATTGGGCCATCATTGGTCCTAAACATGCTTATTGGTTACATACATGCCTTATTGGGCCATCATTGGTCCTAAACATGCTTATTGGTTATATACACACCTTATTGGGACTCATTGGTCCCAAATGACCCTCGTTTACCCTAAACATACCTTATTGGGACATCACATGGTCCTAAACACAACTTATTGGTTACATACACACCTTATTGGACCATCCTTGGTCCTAAACATGACTTATTGATTACATACACGCCTTATTGGGACTCAATAGTCCCAACTAATCCTCATTTCCCCTAAACACACCTTATTGGGTCTCCTTTCCCCTAAACACAACTTATTGGTTACATACACACCTTATTGGGCCATCATTGGTCCTAAACATGCTTATTGGTTACATACACACCTTATTGGGACTCATTGGTCCCAACTGACCCCCGTTTCCCCTAAACACACCTTATCGGGACATCACATGGTCCTAAACAGAACTTATTGGTTACATACACACCTAATTGGGCCATCATTGGTCCTAAACATGCTTATTGGTTACATACACACCTTATTGGGACTCATTAGTCCCAACTGACCCTCATTTCACATGGTCCTAAACACAACTTATTGGTTACATACACACCTTATTGGGCCATCATTGGTCCTAAACATGCTTATTGGTTACATACACACCTTATTGGGCCATCATTGGTCCTAAACATAGCTTATTGGTTATATACACACCTTATTGGGACTCATTGGTACCAACTGACCCTCGTTTCCCCTAAACACACCTTATTGGGACATCACATGGTCCTAAAAACAACTTATTGGTTACACACACACCTTATTGGGCCATCATTGGTCCTAAACATGCTTATTGGTTACATACACACCTTATTGGGCCATCATTGGTCCTAAACATAGCTTATTGGTTACATACACACCTTATTGGGACTCATTGGTCCCAACTGACCCTCGTTTCCCCTAAACACACCTTATTAGGACATCACATGGTCCTAAACATAACTTATTGGTTACACACACACCTTATTGGGCCATCATTGGTCCTAAACATGCTTATTGGTTACAAACACGCCTTATTGGGCCATCATTGGTCCAAAACATGCTTATTGGTTATATACACACCTTATTGGGACTCATTGGTCCCAAATGACCCTCGTTTACCCTAAACATACCTTATTGGGACATCATATGGTCCTAAACACAACTTATTGGTTACATACACACCTTATTGGGCCATCATTGGTCCTAAACATGCTTATTGGTTACATACACGACTTATTGGGAGTCATTAGTCCCAACTGATCCTCATTTCCCCTAAACACACCTTATTGGGTCTCATTGACCCTAAACACAACTTATTGGTTACATACACTCCTTATTGGGCCATCATTGGTCCTAAACATGCTTATTGGTTACATACACGCCTTATTGGGCCATCATTGGTCCAAACATGCTTATTGGTTATATACACACCTTATTGGGACTCATTGGTTCCAAATGACCCTCGTTTACCCTAAACATACCTTATTGGGACATCACATGGTCCTAAACACAACTTATTCGTTACATACACACCTTATTGGGCCATCATTGGTCCTAAACATGCTTATTGGTTACATACACACCTTATTGGGCCATCATTGGTCCTAAACATGCTTATTGGTTACATACACACCTTATTGGGACTCATTGGTCCCAACTGACCCTCGTTTCCCCTAAACACACCTTATTAGGACATCACATGGTCCTAAACATAACTTATTGGTTACACACACACCTTATTGGGCCATCATTGGTCCTAAACATGCTTATTGGTTACATACATGCCTTATTGGGCCATCATTGGTCCAAAACATGCTTATTGGTTATATACACACCTTATTGGGACTCATTGGTCCCAAATGACCCTCGTTTACCCTAAACATACCTTATTGGGACATCACATGGTCCTAAACACAACTTATTGGTTACATACACACCTTATTGGGCCATCATTGGTCCTAAACATGCTTATTGGTTACATACACGACTTATTGGGAGTCATTAGTCCCAACTGATCCTCATTTCCCCTAAACACACCTTATTGGGTCTCATTGACCCTAAACACAACTTATTGGTTACATACAATCCTTATTGGGCCATCATTGGTCCTAAACATGCTTATTGGTTACATACACGACTTATTGGGACTCATTAGTCCCAACTGATCCTCATTTCCCCTAAACACACCTTATTGGGTCTCATTGACCCTAAACACAACTTATTGGTTACATACACACCTTATTGGGCCATCATTGGTCCTAAACATGCTTATTGGTTACATACACGCCTTATTGGGAGTCATTAGTCCCAACTGATCCTCATTTCCCCTAAACACACCTTATTGGGTCTCATTGCCCCTAAACACAACTTATTGGTTACATACACACCTTATTGGGCCATCACTGGTCCTAAACATGCTTATTGGTTACATACACACCTTATTGGGACTCATTGGTCCCAAATGACCCTCGTTTCCCCTAAACACACCTTATTGGGTCTCATTGGCCCTAAACACAACTTACTGGTTACATACACAACTTATTGGGCCATCATTGGTCCTAAACATGCTTATTGGTTACATACACACCTTATTCGGCCAACATTGGTCCTAAACATGCTTATTGGTTATATACACACCTTATTGGGACTCATTGGTCCCAACTGACCCTCTTTTCCCCTAAACACACCTTATTAGGACATCACATGGTCCTAAACACAACTTATTGGTTACACACACACCTTATTGGGCCATCATTGGTCCTAAACATGCTTATTGGTTACATACATGCCTTATTGGGCCATCATTGGTCCTAAACATGCTTATTGGTTATATACACACCTTATTGGGACTCATTGGTCCCAAATGACCCTCGTTTACCCTAAACATCACCTTATTGGGACATCACATGGTCCTAAACACAACTTATTGGTTACATACACACCTTATTGGACCATCCTTGGTCCTAAACATGCTTATTGATTACATACACGCCTTATTGGGACTCAATAGTCCCAACTAATCCTCATTTCCCCTAAACACACCTTATTGGGTCTCCTTTCCCCTAAACACAACTTATTGGTTACATACACACCTTATTGGGCCATCATTGGTCCTAAACATGCTTATTGGTTACATACACACCTTATTGGGACTCATTGGTCCCAACTGACCCCCGTTTCCCCTAAACACACCTTATCGGGACATCACATGGTCCTAAACAGAACTTATTGGTTACATACACACCTAATTGGGCCATCATTGGTCCTAAACATGCTTATTGGTTACATACACACCTTATTGGGACTCATTGGTCCCAACTGACCCTCATTTCACATGGTCCTAAACACAACTTATTGGTTACATACACACCTTATTGGGCCATCATTGGTCCTAAACATGCTTATTGGTTACATACACACCTTATTGGGCCATCATTGGTCCTAAACATGCTTATTGGTTATATACACACCTTATTGGGACTCATTGGTACCAACTGACCCTCGTTTCCCCTAAACACACCTTATTGGGACATCACATGGTCCTAAAAACAACTTATTGGTTACACACACACCTTATTGGGCCATCATTGGTCCTAAACATGCTTATTGGTTACATACACACCTTATTGGGCCATCATTGGTCCTAAACATGCTTATTGGTTACATACACACCTTATTGGGACTCATTGGTCCCAACTGACCCTCGTTTCCCCTAAACACACCTTATTAGGACATCACATGGTCCTAAACATAACTTATTGGTTACACACACACCTTATTGGGCCATCATTGGTCCTAAACATGCTTATTGGTTACATACACGCCTTATTGGGCCATCATTGGTCCAAAACATGCTTATTGGTTATATACACACCTTATTGGGACTCATTGGTCCCAAATGACCCTCGTTTACCCTAAACATACCTTATTGGGACATCACATGGTCCTAAACACAACTTATTGGTTACATACACACCTTATTGGGCCATCATTGGTCCTAAACATGCTTATTGGTTACATACACGACTTATTGGGAGTCATTAGTCCCAACTGATCCTCATTTCCCCTAAACACACCTTATTGGGTCTCATTGACCCTAAACACAACTTATTGGTTACATACACTCCTTATTGGGCCATCATTGGTCCTAAACATGCTTATTGGTTACATACACGCCTTATTGGGCCATCATTGGTCCAAACATGCTTATTGGTTATATACACACCTTATTGGGACTCATTGGTCCCAAATGACCCTCGTTTACCCTAAACATACCTTATTGGGACATCACATGGTCCTAAACACAACTTATTCGTTACATACACACCTTATTGGGCCATCATTGGTCCTAAACATGCTTATTGGTTACATACACGACTTATTGGGACTCATTAGTCCCAACTGATCCTCATTTCCCCTAAACACACCTTATTGGGTCTCATTGACCCTAAACACAACTTATTGGTTACATACACACCTTATTGGGCCATCATTGGTCCTAAAAATGCTTATTGGTTACATACACGCCTTATTGGGACTCATTAGTCCCAACTGATCCTCATTTCCCCTAAACACACCTTATTGGGTCTCATTGCCCCTAAACACAACTTATTGGTTACATACACACCTTATTGGGCTATCACTTGTCCTAAACATGCTTATTGGTTACATACACACCTTATTGGGACTCATTGGTCCCAACTGACCCTCGTTTCCCCTAAACACACCTTATTGGGTCTCATTGGCCCTAAACACAACTTACTGGTTACATACACACCTTATTGGGCCATCATTGGTCCTAAACATGCTTATTGGTTACATACACACCTTATTGGGCCATCATTGGTCCTAAACATGCTTATTGGTTACATACACACCTTATTGGGACTCAATGGTCCCAACTGACCCCCGTTTCCCCTAAACACACCTTATCGGGACATCACATGGTCCTAAACAGAACTTATTGGTTACATACACACCTAATTGGGCCATCATTGGTCCTAAACATACTTATTGGTTATATACACACCTTATTGGGACTCATTGGTCCCAACTGACCCTCGTTTCCCCTAAACACACCTTATTGGGACATCACATGGTCCTAAACACAACTTATTGGTTACATACACACCTTATTGGGCCATCATTGGTCCTAAACATGCTTATTGGTTACATACACACCTTATTGGGCCATCATTGGTCCTAAACATGCTTATTGGTTATATACACATACCTTATTGGGACATCACATGGTCCTAAACACAACTTATTCGTTACATACACACCTTATTGGGCCATCATTGGTCCTAAACATGCTTATTGGTTACATACACGACTTATTGGGACTCATTAGTCCCAACTGATCCTCATTTCCCCTAAACACACCTTATTGGGTCTCATTGACCCTAAACACAACTTATTGGTTACATACACACCTTATTGGGCCATCATTGGTCCTAAAAATGCTTATTGGTTACATACACGCCTTATTGGGACTCATTAGTCCCAACTGATCCTCATTTCCCCTAAACACACCTTATTGGGTCTCATTGCCCCTAAACACAACTTATTGGTTACATACACACCTTATTGGGCTATCACTTGTCCTAAACATGCTTATTGGTTACATACACACCTTATTGGGACTCATTGGTCCCAACTGACCCTCGTTTCCCCTAAACACACCTTATTGGGTCTCATTGGCCCTAAACACAACTTACTGGTTACATACACACCTTATTGGGCCATCATTGGTCCTAAACATGCTTATTGGTTACATACACACCTTATTGGGCCATCATTGGTCCTAAACATGCTTATTGGTTACATACACACCTTATTGGGACTCAATGGTCCCAACTGACCCCCGTTTCCCCTAAACACACCTTATCGGGACATCACATGGTCCTAAACAGAACTTATTGGTTACATACACACCTAATTGGGCCATCATTGGTCCTAAACATACTTATTGGTTATATACACACCTTATTGGGACTCATTGGTCCCAACTGACCCTCGTTTCCCCTAAACACACCTTATTGGGACATCACATGGTCCTAAACACAACTTATTGGTTACATACACACCTTATTGGGCCATCATTGGTCCTAAACATGCTTATTGGTTACATACACACCTTATTGGGCCATCATTGGTCCTAAACATGCTTATTGGTTATATACACATACCTTATTGGGACATCACATGGTCCTAAACACAACTTATTCGTTACATACACACCTTATTGGGCCATCATTGGTCCTAAACATGCTTATTGGTTACATACACGACTTATTGGGACTCATTAGTCCCAACTGATCCTCATTTCCCCTAAACACACCTTATTGGGTCTCATTGACCCTAAACACAACTTATTGGTTACATACACACCTTATTGGGCCATCATTGGTCCTAAAAATGCTTATTGGTTACATACACGCCTTATTGGGACTCATTAGTCCCAACTGATCCTCATTTCCCCTAAACACACCTTATTGGGTCTCATTGCCCCTAAACACAACTTATTGGTTACATACACACCTTATTGGGCTATCACTTGTCCTAAACATGCTTATTGGTTACATACACACCTTATTGGGACTCATTGGTCCCAACTGACCCTCGTTTCCCCTAAACACACCTTATTGGGTCTCATTGGCCCTAAACACAACTTACTGGTTACATACACACCTTATTGGGCCATCATTGGTCCTAAACATGCTTATTGGTTACATACACACCTTATTGGGCCATCATTGGTCCTAAACATGCTTATTGGTTACATACACACCTTATTGGGACTCAATGGTCCCAACTGACCCCCGTTTCCCCTAAACACACCTTATCGGGACATCACATGGTCCTAAACAGAACTTATTGGTTACATACACACCTAATTGGGCCATCATTGGTCCTAAACATACTTATTGGTTATATACACACCTTATTGGGACTCATTGGTCCCAACTGACCCTCGTTTCCCCTAAACACACCTTATTGGGACATCACATGGTCCTAAACACAACTTATTGGTTACATACACACCTTATTGGGCCATCATTGGTCCTAAACATGCTTATTGGTTACATACACACCTTATTGGGCCATCATTGGTCCTAAACATGCTTATTGGTTATATACACACCTTATTGGGACTCATTGGTACCAACTAACCCTCGTTTCCCCTAAACACACCTTAATGGGACATCACATGGTCCTAAAAACAACTTATTGGTTACACACACACCTTATTGGGCCATCATTGGTCCTAAACATGCTTATTGGTTACATACACACCTTATTGGGTCATCATTGGTCCTAAACATGCTTATTGGTTACATACACACCTTATTGGGACTCATTGGTCCCAACTGACCCTCGTTTCCCCTAAACACACCTTATTGGGTCTCATTGGCCCTAAACACAACTTACTGGTTACATACACACCTTATTGGGCCATCATTGGTCCTAAACATGCTTATTGGTTACATACACACCTTATTGGGCCATCATTGGTCCAAACATGCTTATTGGTTATATACACACCTTATTGGGACTCATTAGTCCCAAATGACCCTCGTTTACCCTAAACATACCTTATTGGACATCACATGGTCCTAAACACAACTTATTCGTTACATACACACCTTATTGGGCCATCATTGGTCCTAAACATGCTTATTGGTTACATACACGACTTATTGGGACTCATTAGTCCCAACTGATCCTCATTTCCCCTAAACACACCTTATTGGGTCTCATTGACCCTAAACACAACTTATTGGTTACATACACACCTTATTGGGCCATCATTGGTCCTAAACATGCTTATTGGTTACATACACGCCTTATTGGGACTCATTAGTCCCAACTGATCCTCATTTCCCCTAAACACACCTTATTGGGTCTCATTGCCCCTAAACACAACTTATTGGTTACATACACACCTTATTGGGACTCATTGGTCCCAACTGACCCTCGTTTCCCCTAAACACACCTTATTGGGTCTCATTGGCCCTAAACACAACTTACTGGTTACATACACACCTTATTGGGCCATCATTGGTCCTAAACATGCTTATTGGTTACATACACACCTTATTGGGCCATCATTGGTCCTAAACATGCTTATTGGTTACATACACACCTTATTGGGACTCATTGGTCCCAACTGACCCCCGTTTCCCCTAAACACACCTTATCGGGACATCAAATGGTCCTAAACAGAACTTATTGGTTACATACACACCTAATTGGGCCATCATTGGTCCTAAACATGCTTATTGGTTACATACACACCTTATTGGGACTCATTGGTCCCAACTGACCCTCGTTTCCCCTAAACACACCTTATTGGGACATCACATGGTCCTAAACACAACTTATTGGTTACATACACACCTTATTGGGCCATCATTGGTCCTAAACATGCTTATTGGTTACATACACACCTTATTGGGCCATCATTGGTCCTAAACATGCTTATTGGTTATATACACACCTTATTGGGACTCATTGGTACCAACTAACCCTCGTTTCCCCTAAACACACCTTATTGGGACATCACATGGTCCTAAAAACAACTTATTGGTTACACACACACCTTATTGGTCCATCATTGGTCCTAAACATGCTTATTGGTTACATACACACCTTATTGGGCCATCATTGGTCCTAAACATGCTTATTGGTTACATACACACCTTATTGGGACTCATTGGCCCCAACTGACCCTCGTTTCCCCTAAACACACCTTATTGGGTCTCATTGGCCCTAAACACAACTTACTGGTTACATACACACCTTATTGGGCCATCATTGGTCCTAAACATGCTTATTGGTTACATACACACCTTATTGGGCCATCATTGGTCCTAAACATGCTTATTGGTTACATACACACCTTATTGGGACTCATTGGTCCCAACTGACCCCCGTTTCCCCTAAACACACCTTATCGGGACATCACATGGTCCTAAACAGAACTTATTGGTTACATACACACCTAATTGGGCCATCATTGGTCTTAAACATGCTTATTGGTTACATACACACCTTATTGGGACTCATTGGTCCCAACTGACCCTCGTTTCCCCTAAACACACCTTATTGGGACATCACATGGTCCTAAACACAACTTATTGGTTACATACACACCTTATTGGGCCATCATTGGTCCTAAACATGCTTATTGGTTACATACACACCTTATTGGGCCATCATTGGTCCTAAACATGCTTATTGGTTATATACACACCTTATTGGGACTCATTGGTACCAACTAAACCTCGTTTCCCCTAAACACACCTTATTGGGACATCACATGGTCCTAAAAACAACTTATTGGTTACACACACACCTTATTGGGCCATCATTGGTCCTAAACATGCTTATTGGTTACATACACACCTTATTGGGCCATCATTGGTCCTAAACATGCTTATTGGTTACATACACACCTTATTGGGACTCATTGGCCCCAACTGACCCTCGTTTCCCCTAAACACACCTTATTGGGTCTCATTGGCCCTAAACACAACTTACTGGTTACATACACACCTTATTGGGCCATCATTGGTCCTAAACATGCTTATTGGCTACATACACACCTTATTGGGCCATCATTGGTCCTAAACATGCTTATTGGTTACATACACACCTTATTGGGACTCATTGGTCCCAACTGACCCCCGTTTCCCCTAAACACACCTTATCAGGACATCACATGGTCCTAAACAGAACTTATTGGTTACATACACACCTAATTGGGCCATCATTGGTCTTAAACATGCTTATTGGTTACATACACACCTTATTGGGACTCATTGGTCCCAACTGACCCTCGTTTCCCCTAAACACACCTTATTGGGACATCACATGGTCCTAAACACAACTTATTGGTTACATACACACCTTATTGGGCCATCATTGGTCCTAAACATGCTTATTGGTTACATACACACCTTATTGGGCCATCATTGGTCCTAAACATGCTTATTGGTTATATACACACCTTATTGGGACTCATTGGTACCAACTAACCCTCGTTTCCCCTAAACACACCTTATTGGGACATCACATGGTCCTAAAAACAACTTATTGGTTACACACACACCTTATTGGGCCATCATTGGTCCTAAACATGCTTATTGGTTACATACACACCTTACTGGGCCATCATTGGTCCTAAACATGCTTATTGGTTACATACACACCTTATTGGGACTCATTGGTCCCAACTGACCCTCGTTTCCCCTAAACACACCTTATTGGGTCTCATTGGCCCTAAACACAACTTACTGGTTACATACACACCTTATTGGGCCATCATTGGTCCTAAACATGCTTATTGGTTACATACACACCTTATTAGGCCATCATTGGTCCACACATGCTTATTGGTTATATACACACCTTATTGGGACTCATTGGTCCCAAATGACCCTCGTTTACCCTAAACATACCTTATTGGGACATCACATGGTCCTAAACACAACTTATTCGTTACATACACACCTTATTGGGCCATCATTGGTCCTAAACATGCTTATTGGTTACATACACGACTTATTGGGACTCATTAGTCCCAACTGATCCTCATTTCCCCTAAACACACCTTATTGGGTCTCATTGACCCTAAACACAACTTATTGGTTACATACACACCTTATTGGGCCATCATTGGTCCTAAACATGCTTATTGGTTACATACACGCCTTATTGGGACTCATTAGTCCCAACTGATCCTCATTTCCCATAAACACACCTTATTGGGTCTCATTGCCCCTAAACACAACTTATTGGTTACATACACACCTTATTGGGCTATCACTGGTCCTAAACATGCTTATTGGTTACATACACACCTTATTGGGACTCATTGGTCCCAACTGACCCTCGTTTCCCCTAAACACACCTTATTGGGTCTCATTGGCCCTAAACACAACTTACTGGTTACATACACACCTTATTGGGCCATCATTGGTCCTAAACATGCTTATTGGTTACATACACACCTTATTGGGCCATCATTGGTCCTAAACATGTTTATTGGTTACATACACAGCTGATTGGGACTCATTGGTCCCAACTGACCCCCGTTTCCCCTAAACACACCTTATCGGGACATCACATGGTCCTAAACAGAACTTATTGGTTACATACACACCTAATTGGGCCATCATTGGTCCTAAACGTGCTTATTGGTTACATACACACCTTATTGGGACTCATTGGTCCCAACTGACCCTCGTTTCCCCTAAACACACCTTATTGGGACATCACATGGTCCTAAACACAACTTATTGGTTACATACACACCTTATTGGGCCATCATTGGTCCTAAACATGCTTATTGGTTACATACACACCTTATTGGGCCATCATTGGTCCTAAACATGCTTATTGGTTATATACACACCTTATTGGGACTCATTGGTACCAACTAACCCTCGTTTCCCCTAAACACACCTTATTGGGACATCACATGGTCCTAAAAACAACTTATTGGTTACACACACACCTTATTGGGCCATCATTGGTCCTAAACATGCTTAGTGGTTACATACACACCTTATTGGGCCATCATTGGTCCTAAACATGCTTATTGGTTACATACACACCTTATTGGGACTCATTGGTCCCAACTGACCCTCGTTTCCCCTAAACACACCTTATTGGGTCTCATTGGCCCTAAACACAACTTACTGGTTACATACACACCTTATTGGGCCATCATTGGTCCTAAACATGCTTATTGGTTACATACACACCTTATTGGGCCATCATTGGTCCAAACATGCTTATTGGTTATATACACACCTTATTGGGACTCATTGGTCCCAAATGACCCTCGTTTACCCTAAACATACCTTATTGGGACATCACATGGTCCTAAACACAACTTATTCGTTACATACACACCTTATTGGGCCATCATTGGTCCTAAACATGCTTATTGGTTACATACACGACTTATTGGGACTCATTAGTCCCAACTGATCCTCATTTCCCCTAAACACACCTTATTGGGTCTCATTGACCCTAAACACAACTTATTGGTTACATACACACCTTATTGGGCCATCATTGGTCCTAAACATGCTTATTGGTTACATACACGCCTTATTGGGACTCATTAGTCCCAACTGATCCTCATTTCCCCTAAACACACCTTATTGGGTCTCATTGCCCCTAAACACAACTTATTGGTTACATACACACCTTATTGGGCTATCACTGGTCCTAAACATGCTTATTGGTTACATACACACCTTATTGGGACTCATTGGTCCCAACTGACCCTCGTTTCCCCTAAACACACCTTATTGGGTCTCATTGGCCCTAAACACAACTTACTGGTTACATACACACCTTATTGGGCCATCATTGGTCCTAAACATGCTTATTGGTTACATACACACCTTATTGGGCCATCATTGGTCCTAAACATGCTTATTGGTTACATACACACCTGATTGGGACTCATTGGTCCCAACTGACCCCCGTTTCCCCTAAACACACCTTATCGGGACATCACATGGTCCTAAACAGAACTTATTGGTTACATACACACCTAATTGGGCCATCATTGGTCCTAAACATGCTTATTGGTTACATACACACCTTATTGGGACTCATTGGTCCCAACTGACCCTCGTTTCCCCTAAACACACCTTATTGGGACATCACATGTGTCACACCCCCAAAAATCCCACGCGCGATAACGCGCCGCAGGGAGCGTGACAAACCAGGATCGTCGTCCATTAATTACACCAATCGACCAATAATTAATAAAACGTTACATGTTTCATTATAATATAAAATCAGAGTTTTACAAATGCGGAAGCGTAAATAAAATAAAAGTACTTATGTAAAATCTTTGTCACTCAAGGTGACGTGGCTTGTTCAAAGACATTAAAAGCGTTTCAAGACTCATGCATGCGTACTCGTGATACTCGAACATCCGCAACCTGAGAAATAAAATGCTAAAAAGTGTCAACACAAAGGTTGGTGAGTTCACAGGTTTATCAGTTCAAATACAGTTCCAGTTTAAAAGTAGTGCAACTGTTCAAAAACAGTTCAAGTTGTGTTTAAGATTGACTGTTCAACAACAGTCAAGTTGTAAGAGCATAATCACTAATATATATCAAATAGCTAGCTAGGCTATATACATGAAACTTCGCACGTTGATGGTCACCGAAGCTAACAGTTGTTTACAGTTTGCGCAGTTTGCCTTGTTGTGTTTAGGACGAATATAACACCCGTTCGATATCCAATCGAGTCAGCGCGACTGACCCGGGTGGGGTTTGTCAGACCCAGTAGTACTACAATATATTTCCCGCTATCGTCATTAATACTAACGGTACCATAGGAAGGACTTTGTTGTATCTGTGCTTCAAGTACTTCAAGTGATATATAAAAGTCTAATTATCTCAGTTGTGTAAATCATGCATGTTAATCTCCCCCAAAAGTATTTAAAACAGTAAAATGGGGCCGTGAAACTCACCTTAGGGTGCACAGCAAATTCCAGACAATAATCACAGCAAAAAGTAGCAAATAGCAGCTTGTTCTACCGAACACCTAACGAGCATATATGTATATAAGTGTGTGTTCGACTAAAAAGGCCAATTCTAACGTAAACGAGAAAAAAAATGAGTGATCGTGACGTCCGGAATAAGTCGAGGATAGCACTTGTGCCAAATCCGAGCGATTACCGAAATAACGCGAGAATATACAATTTATATCAATATTATATATATTTTCTAAGTTTAAGGATTTCAAAAATAAATATATATAATATATATTGATGTCAATAACAAATTTACGAGGACAATATATATATATATATATATACACACATTAAAGGTTCTCATAACATATTCGATTATTTCAATAAAATCCAACGATATACGTTTATATATAATCTACTTAAAATATGTATATTTATTTTACCATTTTACATAAAACCATGATTCTTGGGTTTAAAAATAAATATATATAATATATATTTTTTTACATATGGATTTATTAAAACTATATTTGGATTCAAAACGTCTAAATTTACGGGTCTAATAGTCGATGATACATTTAGGAATGAGTTTTAGGTGGTGTAGTGCCTTAGATCTCAATAAAACAATAAAAAGAATAAAATAGAGGTCGCCAAGGTTCGAACCCGCGACCTCCCCGGTATCATCGCAACACCTTAACCATCGAGACAAATCTTCAGATTGGTTTACAGGTTACCGGAATTTATTTTATCTATCAGCGCATACCAGAACTGGATTATATGATGAAAAGAGGACAGAAAAAGAAAATGCAGGGGCCGAGTATCGAACTCGCGTCCCTTGCCTAACGGACCAGCGCTTGAACCAATTGTGCCAGATTGGCGTCTGTTACAAGAACCCGATCGCAAACCTTATAACTGGTACCCGCAGGCTGTCTTCTTCCTCCTCAAACACTCCGGTGGCCGGAGTTTTATTCCGGTCACCGTAAAATCGCGAAACACAGAAACAAACTCATAAAAATATGCGATTAACATAGAGGATCAATTACCTTGAGTCAGAAATGGAAACTCGTTGCGTTTTTTATGCCGAATCGAAACCCGTACGAAACTCGAAACCGAACCTCGGGACGAACTATGATGCTTCGAGGGTTGCTGTTGCACTTGTAAGGACTCGTGTGTGATCACTTAAGATACTACGAGATTTCTTGATCGTTTTATAGTGATGAACAGGTATGAATCGTGGTGGCCGGAGTTTTCTTGATGGTAGTTTTTTTTTTGCGTCGGTTAGGGAAAAAAAACGAGAGAAGAAGATAATTAGGAGTTCACCAAATGATTAGAAATTGCTTTAGGTGTTTCATTGTGGTGATGCTTGGATCGATCGTAACCGGTGACAGAATTGAAGTATTGATTAAAGATGGGTCGGTTACGGATTGGAAAAGAGCCGACGTCAGGTGCATTCATGATGGCAAAATCAACTTTGGCGTTTTAACACCTTTAGCCCCTCTCAACCTTAGACAATTGACACAAAGTTTGGAACAATTACAGGATGAACCCTCATAAGTTTTGCAAAGGAAAAAGGGTTTCAGTAATGACAGAAAAGGTCCCTCCAAGTTTATAAAAGGTCAACGAACTAACGGAAATAACGAGGCTAGCTATCTTGAATACTTTAAAGATAACTTAAGCGAACATATATATCCACACATGTCTTCACGTCACGTTTTTATACAAGGTAACCTTAGATAATCACATAAAATAATAAATAATACTCATATTTGTTCATTTTAAGTTCACATAAAATCATAGGTATAGTTCCATAACTATAAGTTGAGTTCTCATAAAAAGGTAAGCATGAGATCATAACGATACGGGTTCTAACTCACATAAAATACTAGAAACGTTATATGTATCCACGTGACACATTGTCACATGAGATCATAAAATAACATGTGAATATACAAATATATCACATAAAATCATAAGTTCGGTTGTCACATAAAATGACGAAATGTTTACATGAAATCATAAAGTATGATTTACATAAAGTCATAAAATATAAAACGTTTAGCCCCAAGTGCATGCTTGAATAGTAATGGTTACACAAAACCCTAATTTGCTAAACTCAACACATAAATGCTCACACCATATTTATAACGGTTTAATGTTCATTTAAAGTTAGAAAATGACCTGAAAAGACGGATTGTCACAGTATCCCCTTGTTGAAGAATTTTCGTCCCGAAAATTGAATAACGTGATTAACAAGTTGGTCACAAAAGAAGAAAAAAAAATTCTCAGTCGTCACATCATCCCCTTGTTGAAAGAATTTCGTCCCGAAATTTAAATTAGTGACAATTGTTTGAAGAGTCGAATTGACCTTAACGTATCGAAAGAATTCAGGTTTCCTACCTCAAAAGGAGTGATGGATGTTATGGTCCAGAATGAGTACCAAATGTTTGAGAAGATGTCAAATGTTCAAGAATATCAAAGGGAATTCAAATCGGAAGTATAGAAAGTGATTGTTCTGATCAAACGTTTCTACAGGAAAAGTCAAACAATCGCATTACAGGAATCGCATCGAGTGATAAGGAGAATAAGTTAACATGATAACGTAAGTACCTGAAATCAATGTTTCAATGCAAAGAAGGGCCATAATATGTCCGCGTAGCCTCCAGCTATTGTACCCAATGCTAGGAGTGTGATTCTTATTCCGTGTCTCATTTTAAGTTAAGAAATTCGCATCCACCAACAACCCAAGTGAATCGAAGAGAAGGGGGTTTGAGTATGAGAAAATTGTGTGTGCTTCAGGTCAATCAGTGTTTGTTTAATAGACACATCGTCTCACAAAAGCGTAAACCTCTAGATTTTTCCTACCAATTAGCAATTAGCATAGAATTACACAAGACTGGTCAATTTAACATAAGGGCCCATTATTACTTTATGAAGTTATGGCCAATTAAGTTCACATGGTTCATAATAACATTGGAATTCACATTTCATGCAATAACGGTTCAGATAGCATTTGAGTCTCTATGCAGGCTTCCTTTAATGGTTGATGTGGTTAACGCATCTAGCATGCAATCTATCATGAAGGTTTTACCATACAACGCATATAATTGTCCCAACACCTTATATACTAGCATACGACTCTAAAATGACATATCTCTAGCATATAAGTTTATAAACTAACCCACACAACCCATACGGTGCAAAGTTGACGGGGAAACTTCACACAATTTTGTCATTCCCACCGAGGTAGGAGACTTAGGACCTTGTATGGTGTATGGTTTTTCATACTCAATCAAGTTAATATATTCAGAACATGTCATTTCCTGGTTCCTAACACCTTTCATACACATAACTAATCATGCAATTCTACGCAACTTATGTTTAAACCAACACTTCAATAATTAATCAGTTTCTATACCCTAAACATGGGATTAGATTATCCAAATTTAGCATGCATAAACACATATGTTTTGCAAACATCTCTGATGAGAAGGTCAGAAGCAAACAAACTATTTATCGTGGTTAAAATGGTTCAACAGTTGCCCACATACAAAAATATAGTTGGCATCATATGGATTTTGTGACGAAGGGACTGAGGTCCAATGAGAAACCCAATCAAGAGCTCACAACCATTTAAAAGGTAACATAGCAGTTTGTTTTAGAGAAGAATTACTAATAATGTTAAGAACTTCTCATGAAATAACATAGACAATTAGGTTCACATTCAAGTTGGAGTTTAGTACAACATATCATCATGCATATTACCTTGCTAAAGAATCCAAAAATAAGGGCGAAAGTTCAACAAGACGAAAGTGTAAACTATGAGGTGCCGAAAATCGAAAGGTACTCATCAAGCATGTGAAGCAAATTTAAGATGAAGAGCGCCAATGGCTTAGTTCATGAATTCTAGTAAGCGATGAGATATCAAGCTTATGATAGCCACAACTACACATTCCAAGGGTGACATACGAGTTTAAACTGGCACCAGTGAAGATACCGACAGGGAGAATGCAAATAACATAACGGATAGTATAAAATTCAGAGAGAATTATGTAACGCGCTTGACAGGAATTGCCAAGGAATTTGCGTAAATAGATATTGAAATAAACGTGTCAACGGTTATACAATCAAATAGAGCAAACGTCTCTTTAGAGAAATCTTCATTATATAAGCTCACCACTGTGCCCAATCTCCTTAGTGTCCTTTCGCTTCGTGCGTCATGATCTCTTTCTTGTCAAAACATTGGTTCAAATGGTCTTCGAAAGTAAGATAGGGTACAAAAGTGTTTTTAAAAGGGTGTCTGCGAAACACAAAAGAAAAATCAGGATATCCCAAAAGTGGTTTTTTTTGGCTTTGAATGGTTGTACATATGGGTTATGGTTAGGTCTTAGAGCATGTGTACTGCAGATCAAAATGTCATATCGGGCGTTGAATAAAGATGGATCGGGAGGGGTATCACTTCCGTGAATGCTAGAAAGTTTATCAAAAGTCTGTCGACTTAAAGGTAGTTTCCATTCAACGAAAGCCGATCTACTACATACCTCTAAAAGTTGGAATAGTTAATTCGATCATGCGGTTTTTCATTCGTAAGAGGAAAAATCTTAGGTGTTTAAAACGTTGATGTTCATTTGAGTCGGAACTCACGTAAGAGAGTTTTTAGAAAGCACGGAGCTTGATTATTTCGAGCATGCCTCTGTTAGTAGAAATACTTAAGGGATATCTGTAATCTAAGAGTAAGTAGCATTAAGCAGTTTTGTCGAGGTCGTAGTCCTGTTAGATGGAGTTTCTCATGACGAGGCTCTTGTGTATGACTCTAAAGTCAGTCCTTGGTCCGGTACTGGTCCCACATTCAACGTGCCACCAATGTTTATATATAGGGTGTACCGCAGCTAACCCACCACACTACCAGCACCTTGAAAGTGTACCAACTACCCACCATTACTAGATAATAGTCAAACCACATTGGATACGTTTATCGGAAATAGAGGTCTTCAAGTTGCTCCCATACGCTTGAATGTAAAAGGGGCGAGAAATTAAAACTTCAATACGTTGTACAAACAAAAGGTGTAGGTATTTCCATTCACAATATCAGTAAGATGCGTACGGTTTGCTATTCTAGCGAAGATCGTCGAGAGTTTGGCACGCCCAGTAAGGATATCATAAAGCTTCAAATTTCAAGACGATCAAAATTTAAACAGACCACAAGGTTTAAGTTCAAGCTGGGTTCATCAATGAAAGTTTCCTGAATGGATGTTGAGCATCCGTATACCAGAAATTTGTCGGTAATTGTTATGACATGAGCGTTAATAATGTACAAAATGTACGGATAACTTGGTGTACTTTATGTGCAAGAAGGGTAAGTACAGTTTGATCGCACAGTTAGCTATTGATAACGAGAAGTTCACGCTCGATGGGTGCAAATAGAGTTTCCATATAAAGCTTAGTATTGTTATTGCGATTGAAGCACAAGGTCGTCTTATCATCAATGGTGTTAACTAGTAGAAAAACTAACCAAAAATGTAACACCTTCCGGTTCAAAGCTTAGAAACTTGTCCAGGACATAAAGGATTAGAAAGCACGAGAATCAAAAATTGCCGGTTGCTAAATCATGAAAGGTTGAATTATGCAAGCAAAAATCGATAGTTCAGGCTCAGGAGAAATCGGAATAGTCCTTACATTAACACTGGGAGTCATTAGTTTGAAAGTCAGGAAGGATTCTCACTAACATTACCCTATTAGGGATAAATATGCTTGCGGTGTGGTAGGCAGTTTGTACAAGCGTGTCGATGTTGCTGGAAACAAGTATTGGTTCGCACAAGAAAATCAGGGAGTATGAATCTTCAGAGGGTAACTTCACAAGGGATTTCAGCCAATAATTACGCCCCGATGCTCACGGTATACGATTTATCCAATTCGTTCATCTAACGTTGTCTAAGTATCCGTCCGATGAATGTATGTCCAAGTTATCTCACTATCGTAAAGTTCCAGGGATTGATATGGTCGGTTAGATCGTAAAAATAGAATTATGATTCTGGATGAGTTCAAACTAGTCAAGGGTTTCGTCGAGAGTGTTCGCAGTTAAGAAAGACTTGCCATTGAAATACACGAGTTAAACGTTTCCCTTCAGGACTAACATTCGTAATAGGTGTCAAAGGGTTCCCGAGTGGATTAGAATCCATATATATAAGGGTTGAGAGCATGCGCGATATCGTTTACAAGATAGATGACTTCGATCATCCAATCGAATTTCAACATGCTCAACATTCAGCCCCACGAGATAAAAAAAAAAATTACAGAAATTTGCTCCCAATTACGACCATTAGCTTGCCTAGTAGGATTCTCCAGGATTTCCATACACTGCAAATTACATTTACGTGTGCACCCGTAACTGTAATTTACCCTATATGGTCACCCTAGTTCCTCTTACTTCAGCTACCAGGTATGGCGGAGTACAGATAAGATTGTGGTTACTAATCCAAAGTTACTTGCCCAGAATACGTTAAAGAGACAAGTTTCGAGAATAAAATGTTCGCTTTACTTTGAATGACCCACCCGAAGCGAGTCAGCCAGAAACTTAGCTCAATAGGATCTGAGTAGGGTTTATCACAATGAATCTAGCTTAGCTCGAAGTTAGAGAATAATTATCACACATACTGGCGTGATCGCAATCCGATACACAAGAGGGAATTTCAGTCGACCCGCATAAGGATTCGTTGGGGTTATAAGAATTGTACTCAAGTTGTATTATTTCAACGCACCACGCGATAAAATCGAGAAGGGAAAGATCTTAAGAGACCACAGCAAATGTGAAGACGATCAGGATAACGAAAGCAGATATAAGTGTCCCCATAAGAAACCACTTGAATCCACACAATGATGCCACTGCTGAAGTTGAATGGTCACACTATTAACACGTCATGATTATGTTCCATGAACACGAGAGTTGAACAATATATACAAGGCATATATAATAAGAACCTCCTAAGTTATGGGAAATGTTTAAGAACAGGAAGAGGTATCACACCACCCTCCTAAGTACGCACTTGTCCAATGTCTGGGTACTACACTCAGTCCTTCAGTCTAAAATAATCCCGTACTGCAAATGACTCATCAAGAGTGAAGATGTGATCCCCTGATCTGAATCGACGTCTCGTCATCCATGGATGTCAAACAAGAGATACACGACCCAGAGATGTTAAGAGAAATGACTCAGCACAAACCGGCTCCTCGCCGTGAGTATAAGGGGATTGGATGATGTAAACGACTTATCGTAAACCAGGTGCTTGTAGGAGTGAGTATCACGATGCATGAGAAAAATGTTTTAAGTGCAACTAATGCAAAACAGTTACAGTCTAAGACGAATCTTAGTTCGCTGCAACCAATGGCTCTGATACCAATCTGTCACACCCCCAAAAATCCCACGCGCGATAACGCGCCGCAGGGAGCGTGACAAACCAGGATCGTCGTCCATTAATTACACCAATCGACCAATAATTAATAAAACGTTACATGTTTCATTATAATATAAAATCAGAGTTTTACAAATGCGGAAGCGTAAATAAAATAAAAGTACTTATGTAAAATCTTTGTCACTCAAGGTGACGTGGCTTGTTCAAAGACATTAAAAGCGTTTCAAGACTCATGCATGCGTACTCGTGATACTCGAACATCCGCAACCTGAGAAATAACATGCTAAAAAGTGTCAACACAAAGGTTGGTGAGTTCACAGGTTTATCAGTTCAAATACAGTTCCAGTTTAAAAGTAGTGCAACTGTTCAAAAACAGTTCAAGTTGTGTTTAAGATTGACTGTTCAACAACAGTCAAGTTGTAAGAGCATAATCACTAATATATATCAAATAGCTAGCTAGGCTATATACATGAAACTTCGCACGTTGATGGTCACCGAAGCTAACAGTTGTTTACAGTTTGCGCAGTTTGCCTTGTTGTGTTTAGGACGAATATAACACCCGTTCGATATCCAATCGAGTCAGCGCGACTGACCCGGGTGGGGTTTGTCAGACCCAGTAGTACTACAATATATTTCCCGCTATCGTCATTAATACTAACGGTACCATAGGAAGGACTTTGTTGTATCTGTGCTTCAAGTACTTCAAGTGATATATAAAAGTCTAATTATCTCAGTTGTGTAAATCATGCATGTTAATCTCCCCCAAAAGTATTTAAAACAGTAAAATGGGGCTGTGAAACTCACCTTAGGGTGCACAGCAAATTCCAGACAATAATCACAGCAAAAAGTAGCAAATAGCAGCTTGTTCTACCGAACACCTAACGAGCATATATGTATATAAGTGTGTGTTCGACTAAAAAGGCCAATTCTAACGTAAACGAGAAAAAAATGAGTGATCGTGACGTCCGGAATAAGTCGAGGATAGCACTTGTGCCAAATCCGAGCGATTACCGAAATAACGCGAGAATATACAATTTATATCAATATTATATATATTTTCTAAGTTTAAGGATTTCAAAAATAAATATATATAATATATATTGATGTCAATAACAAATTTACGAGGACAATATATATATATATATATATATACACACATTAAAGGTTCTCATAACATATTCGATTATTTCAATAAAATCCAACGATATACGTTTATATATAATCTACTTAAAATATGTATATTTATTTTACCATTTTACATAAAACCATGATTCTTGGGTTTAAAAATAAATATATATAATATATATTTTTTTTACATATGGATTTATTAAAACTATATTTGGATTCAAAACGTCTAAATTTACGGGTCTAATAGTCGATGATACATTTAGGAATGAGTTTTAGGTGGTGTAGTGCCTTAGATCTCAATAAAACAATAAAAAGAATAAAATAGAGGTCGCCAAGGTTCGAACCCGCGACCTCCCCGGTATCATCGCAACACCTTAACCATCGAGACAAATCTTCAGATTGGTTTACAGGTTACCGGAATTTATTTTATCTATCAGCGCATACCAGAACTGGATTATATGATGAAAAGAGGACAGAAAAAGAAAATGCAGGGGCCGAGTATCGAACTCGCGTCCCTTGCCTAACGGACCAGCGCTTGAACCAATTGTGCCAGATTGGCGTCTGTTACAAGAACCCGATCGCAAACCTTATAACTGGTACCCGCAGGCTGTCTTCTTCCTCCTCAAACACTCCGGTGGCCGGAGTTTTATTCCGGTCACCGTAAAATCGCGAAACACAGAAACAAACTCATAAAAATATGCGATTAACATAGAGGATCAATTACCTTGAGTCAGAAATGGAAACTCGTTGCGTTTTTTATGCCGAATCGAAACCCGTACGAAACTCGAAACCGAACCTCGGGACGAACTATGATGCTTCGAGGGTTGCTGTTGCACTTGTAAGGACTCGTGTGTGATCACTTAAGATACTACGAGATTTCTTGATCGTTTTATAGTGATGAACAGGTATGAATCGTGGTGGCCGGAGTTTTCTTGATGGTAGTTTTTTTTTTGCGTCGGTTAGGGAAAAAAAACGAGAGAAGAAGATAATTAGGAGTTCACCAAATGATTAGAAATTGCTTTAGGTGTTTCATTGTGGTGATGCTTGGATCGATCGTAACCGGTGACAGAATTGAAGTATTGATTAAAGATGGGTCGGTTACGGATTGGAAAAGAGCCGACGTCAGGTGCATTCATGATGGCAAAATCAACTTTGGCGTTTTGACACCTTTAGCCCCTCTCAACCTTAGACAATTGACACAAAGTTTGGAACAATTACAGGATGAACCCTCATAAGTTTTGCAAAGGAAAAAGGGTTTCAGTAATGACAGAAAAGGTCCCTCCAAGTTTATAAAAGGTCAACGAACTAACGGAAATAACGAGGCTAGCTATCTTGAATACTTTAAAGATAACTTAAGCGAACATATATATCCACACATGTCTTCACGTCACGTTTTTATACAAGGTAACCTTAGATAATCACATAAAATAATAAATAATACTCATATTTGTTCATTTTAAGTTCACATAAAATCATAGGTATAGTTCCATAACTATAAGTTGAGTTCTCATAAAAAGGTAAGCATGAGATCATAACGATACGGGTTCTAACTCACATAAAATACTAGAAACGTTATATGTATCCACGTGACACATTGTCACATGAGATCATAAAATAACATGTGAATATACAAATATATCACATAAAATCATAAGTTCGGTTGTCACATAAAATGACGAAATGTTTACATGAAATCATAAAGTATGATTTACATAAAGTCATAAAATATAAAACGTTTAGCCCCAAGTGCATGCTTGAATAGTAATGGTTACACAAAACCCTAATTTGCTAAACTCAACACATAAATGCTCACACCATATTTATAACGGTTTAATGTTCATTTAAAGTTAGAAAATGACCTGAAAAGACGGATTGTCACAACATGGTCCTAAACACAACTTATTGGTTACATACACACCTTATTGGGCCATCATTGGTCCTAAACATGCTTATTGGTTACATACACACCTTATTGGGCCATCATTGGTCCTAAACATGCTTATTGGTTATATACACACCTTATTGGGACTCATTGGTACCAACTAACCCTCGTTTCCCCTAAACACACCTTATTGGGACATCACATGGTCCTAAAAACAACTTATTGGTTACACACACACCTTATTGGGCCATCATTGGTCCTAAACATGATTATTGGTTACATACACACCTTATTGGGCCATCATTGGTCCTAAACATGCTTATTGGTTACATACACACCTTATTGGGACTCATTGGTCCCAACTGACCCTCGTTTCCCCTAAACACACCTTATTGGGTCTCATTGGCCCTAAACACAACTTACTGGTTACATACACACCTTATTGGGCCATCATTGGTCCTAAACATGCTTATTGGTTACATACACACCTTATTGGGCCATCATTGGTCCTAAACATGCTTATTGGTTACATACACACCTTATTGGGACTCATTGGTCCCAACTGACCCCCGTTTCCCCTAAACACACCTTATCGGGACATCACATGGTCCTAAACAGAACTTATTGGTTACATACACACCTAATTGGGCCATCATTGGTCCTAAACATGCTTATTGGTTACATACACACCTTATTGGGACTCATTGGTCCCAACTGACCCTCGTTTCCCCTAAACACACCTTATTGGGACATCACATGGTCCTAAACACAACTTATTGGTTACATACACACCTTATTGGGCCATCATTGGTCCTAAACATGCTTATTGGTTATATACACACCTTATTGGGACTCATTGGTACCAACTGACCCTCGTTTCCCCTAAACACACCTTATTGGGACATCACATGGTCCTAAAAACAACTTATTGATTACACACACACCTTATTGGGCCATCATTGGTCCTAAACATGCTTATTGGTTACATACACACCTTATTGGGCCATCATTGGTCCTAAACATGCTTATTGGTTACATACACACCTTATTGGGACTCATTGGTCCCAACTGACCCTCGTTTCCCCTAAACACACCTTATTAGGACATCACATGGTCCTAAACATAACTTATTGGTTACACACACACCTTATTGGGCCATCATTGGTCCTAAACATGCTTATTGGTTACATACACGCCTTATTGGGCCATCATTGGTCCAAAACATGCTTATTGGATATATACACACCTTATTGGGACTCATTGGTCCCAAATGACCCTCGTTTACCCTAAACATACCTTATTGGGACATCACATGGTCCTAAACACAACTTATTGGTTACATACACACCTTATTGGGCCATCATTGGTCCTAAACATGCTTATTGGTTACATACACGACTTATTGGGACTCATTAGTCCCAACTGATCCTCATTTCCCCTAAGCACACCTTATTGGGTCTCATTGACCCTAAACACAACTTATTGGTTACATACACTCATTATTGGGCCATCATTGGTCCTAAACATGCTTATTGGTTACATACACGCCTTATTGGGACATCATTGGTCCAAACATGCTTATTGGTTATATAGAAACCTTATTGGGACTCATTGGTCCCAAATGACCATCGTTTACCCTAAACATACCTTATTGGGACATCACATGGTCCTAAACACAACTTATTCGTTACATACACACCTTATTGGGCCATCATTGGTCCTAAACATGCTTATTGGTTACATACACGACTTATTGGGACTCATTAGTCCCAGCTGATCCTCATTTCCCCTAAACACACCTTATTGGGTCTCATTGACCCTAAACACAACTTATTGGTTACATACACACCTTATTGGGCCATCATTGGTCCTAAACATGCTTATTGGTTACATACACGCCTTATTGGGCCATCATTGGTCCAAAACATGCTTATTGGTTATATACACACCTTATTGGGACTCATTGGTCCCAAATGACCCTCGTTTACCCTAAACATACCTTATTGGGACATCACATGGTCCTAAACACAACTTATTGGTTACATACACACCTTATTGGGCCATCATTGGTCCTAAACATTCTTATTGGTTACATACACGACTTATTGGGACTCATTAGTCCCAACTGATCCTCATTTCCCCTAAACACACCTTATTGGGTCTCATTGACCCTAAACACAACTTATTGGTTACATACACTCCTTATTGGGCCATCATTGGTCCTAAACATGCTTATTGGTTACATACACGCCTTATTGGGCCATCATTGGTCCAAACATGCTTATTAGTTATATACACACCTTATTAGGACTCATTGGTCCCAAATGACCCTCGTTTACCCTAAACATACCTTATTGGGACATCACATGGTCCTAAACACAACTTATTCGTTACATACACACCTTATTGGACCATCATTTGTCCTAAACATGCTTATTGATTACATACACGACTTATTGGGACTCATTAGTCCCAACTGATCCTCATTTCCCCTAAACACACCTTATTGGGTCTCATTGACCCTAAACACAACTTATTGGTTA
>JBCNJP010004185.1:0-60503 GCA_039602395.1 Deinandra increscens subsp. villosa
ATGCTTATTGGTTATATACACACCTTATTGGGACTCATTGGTCCCAAATGACCCTCGTTTACCCTAAACATACCTTATTGGGACATCACATGGTCCTAAACACAACTTATTGGTTACATACACACCTTATTGGGCCATCATTGGTCCTAAACATGCTTATTGGTTACATACACGACTTATTGGGACTCATTAGTCCCAACTGATCCTCATTTCCCCTAAACACACCTTATTGGGTCTCATTGACCCTAAACAAAACTTATTGGTTACATATACTCATTATTGGGCCATCATTGGTCCTAAACATGCTTATTGGTTACATACACGCCTTATTGGGCCATCATTGGTCCAAACATACTTATTGGTTATATACAAACCTTATTGGGACTCATTGGTCCCAAATGACCCTCGTTTACCCTAAACATACCTTATTGGGACATCACATGGTCCTAAACACAACTTATTCGTTACATACACACCTTATTGGGCCATCATTGGTCCTAAACATGCTTATTGGTTACATACACGACTTATTGGGACTCATTAGTCCCAACTGATCCTCATTTCCCCTAAACACACCTTATTGGGTCTCATTGACCCTAAACACAACTTATTGGTTACATACACACCTTATTGGGCCATCATTGGTCCTAAACATGCTTATTAGTTACATACACGCCTTATTGGGACTCATTAGTCCCAACTGATCCTCATTTCCCCTAAACACACCTTATTGGGTCTCATTGCCCCTAAACACAACTTATTGGTTACATACACACCTTATTGGGCTATCACTGGTCCTAAACATGCTTATTGGTTACATACACACCTTATTGGGCCATCATTGGTCCTAAACAAGCTTATTGGTTACATACACACCTTATTGGGACTCATTGGTCCCAACTGACCCTCGTTTCCCCTAAACACACCTTATTGGGTCTCATTGGCCCTAAACACAACTTACTGGTTACATACACACCTTATTGGGCCATCATTGGTCCTAAACATGCTTATTGGTTACATACACACCTTATTGGGCCATCATTGGTCCTAAACATGCTTATTGGTTACATACACACCTTATTGGGCCATCATTGATCCTAAACATGCTTATTGGTTATATACACACCTTATTGGGACTCATTGGTACCAACTGACCGTCGTTTCCCCTAAAACACCTTATTGGGACATCACATGGTCCTAAAAACAACTTATTGATTACACACACACCTTATTGGGCCATCATTGGTCCTAAACATGCTTATTGGTTACATACACACCTTATTGGGCCATCATTGGTCCTAAACATGCTTATTGGTTACATACACACCTTATTGGGACTCATTGGTCCCAACTGACCCTCGTTTCCCCTAAACACACCTTATTGGGACATCACATGGTCCTAAACACAACTTATTGGTTACATACACACCTTATTGGGCCATCATTGGTCCTAAACATGCTTATTGGTTACATACACGACTTATTGGGACTCATTAGTCCCAACTGATCCTCATTTCCCCTAAACACACTTTATTGGGTCTCATTGACCCTAAACACAACTTATTGGTTACATACACTCATTATTGGGCCATCATTGGTCCTAAACATGCTTATTGGTTACATACACGCCTTATTGGGCCATCATTGGTCCAAACATACTTATTGGTTATATACAAACCTTATTGGGACTCATTGGTCCCAAATGACCCTCGTTTACCCTAAACATACCTTATTGGGACATCACATGGTCCTAAACACAACTTATTCGTTACATACACACCTTATTGGGCCATCATTGGTCCTAAACATGCTTATTGGTTACATACACGACTTATTGGGACTCATTAGTCCCAACTGATCCTCATTTCCCCTAAACACACCTTATTGGGTCTCATTGACCCTAAACACAACTTATTGGTTACATACACACCTTATTAAGCCATCATTGGTCCTAAACATGCTTATTGGTTACATACACGCCTTATTGGGACTCATTTGTCCCAACTGATCCTCATTTCCCCTAAACACACCTTATTGGGTCTCATTGCCCCTAAACACAACTTATTGGTTACATACACACCTTATTGGGCTATCACTGGTCCTAAACATGCTTATTGGTTACATACACACCTTATTAGGCCATCATTGGTCCTAAACATGCTTATTGGTTACATACACACCTTATTGGGACTCATTGGTCCCAACTGACCCTCGTTTCCTCTAAACACACCTTATTGGGTCTCATTGGCCCTAAACACAACTTACTGGTTACATACACACCTTATTGGGCCATCATTGGTCCTAAACATGCTTATTGGTTACATACACACCTTATTGGGCCATCATTGGTCCTAAACATGCTTATTGGTTACATACACACCTTATTGGGACTCATTGGTCCCAACTGACCCCCGTTTCCCCTATTGGTGGATCCTTTGTTCTCTCTCTAACTTTCTCTCTCTAGAATTCTCTCTCTCGGTTTCGTGCGATCATCTGCTTCTTCTTCGATCATCTTCTTGTGATTGAAGACTCTCATTCCTTGGATCATGACTAGATCCTCGGAACGACTGAACAAAGGGTGCAAGGGCGCAATTGGGGATGGGGATCCTCCTGATCCTGGGAATCGGCAACCTCTATTGAATATTAGCAACATTGCGAGTGTTGAGAAGCTGAATTCTGGTATGCTTGTTGCTGAGAGTCCTTGTACCTTGCTGAATTCGGTAGCTATAGATGATGAGCTTGCATCTGCTGAGCTGATCGATGTTAATGTTGCATACTCGTCTGATTTGTCTCCGATCTCTGGTAATATTCCTTCTGCTAATAGTATTCAATCAATGGTTGGAATAATCGATCCTTCAACTTTGAGTATCCTTTCTAATCCTTCGGATATTGAAGAACAACGTATTTTCTCTAAATTTTTGGCCGTTGAAATGGAGAAATATAAGGGTAATTTGATTGCTGAGGGTGGGGAATCCTTGGTTTCGGGTGATAGGCTGGTTATGCGTTCTGAAACTGATAATACAGCTATGAAGAAGGAGGAATCTATTCAGGGGACTGGGGGTTTAGTTACTAGTATGGATACTGATGTGCAGGATGGTCAGGTTGCGATGGTAATTAACCCTTTGTGTGTTGGTAATGATGAGTATCATAAATCTTGTGCTAAGCTGCTTACTGCTACACCTGTGAAACAAGTGAAGTGTTTCTTTAGCAAAGCTGATCCTATAATTGTTAATATGACTGATAGGTTGAGGTTTTTGTTTAAACGCAAAGAGAATGACAATTTTGAAATTATTAGAAATTCTTCTAAAATAATTCTGGACTTGGATGGGGAGGCTAAGTTTTGTGTCCCTGCTGCTCCTAAGAAACTTAAGAGGGTGGATCCGAATTTAGTGTTGGGAAATAAAAAGCGTAGTATTGGAATGGATGGCAGGAAACTTGTTAAAGTTAGTGGGCCTAAGATTGAGAAGTTCTCTTCGGATCAGAAGCTACCTCCATTGCTCCATGTTCGGTATAAGATTGGTAATTCAGACCCTCCCAAGAGTATTGTGGTTTCTAAAGATACTAATATGAAAACGATCTGGGCTCAACTTAAAAAAGCTAAGGAGGCAATTGGTGGAAGTACGTCTAGGTTGGTTAAAAAGGTTCAATGTGATGGATTTAAGGAATCTGTTCTTGGTTCAGTTCCTGCTGTTAAGAAATTTGTGTTTGGAAAGGATAATGATATGCAAATGGATAGTAAGAAGGATAAGGGTACCTATGCCAATGTTACTGCAGGGCATAGGGAGCAGCTGCAGTTTTGTCCCCCTGTTGTGTTGGATAATGGTGAGAAAGTGGTTGTCCTCAAAGCTGAAGTTTTAGTCCAAGCCAAAGATCTGTATAGAAATCACTTATATGGACACTTTGTGGGTAGTGATTTGTCTCTAGCATTTGTTCGGTTTAATTTGTATAAAATGTGGAAAAAGAAAGGAATTGTGGATATCCAAACCAATGGAGCAGGGATTTTTCTCTTTAAGTTTGACTCTGTGGAAGGCATGAAAGATGTTCTTGAATCGGGACCATGGGTGGTTAATAATGTGCCATTGTGCATTAAGCAATGGGAACCTGGTGTTAACATGGACAGATCTGATCCTAAAATGGTGCCAACATGGATTATTATAAAGGGTCTACCAATGGAGCTGTGGAATACTAAAGGGGTATGCCAGGTTGCTAGCTGTGTTGGGCAGCCTATGTTGTTTGATAAAATTACTCAAAGTAAGTGTGAAAGCACTGATGGGGCTGCAGGATTTGCTCGTGTTCTTGTTGAAATTAAGGCTGAGGACGAACAACCTGATAGTGTTCGTGTTCTGTACCCTCAATTGGGAGGTATGTCTACTTCAGGTATTAATGTTCGTATTGAATACCAAGCTAAACCTCCAAAGTGCACGCATTGTAAAGTGTTTGGTCATTTGTATGAAAACTGTGGAGTTAGGCCTGTTAGTGTTCAAGAGCAGGATATGAAGGATAAAGTAGGTGCTGATCAAGTTAGTGGTATGGGAAATGAGGGGGATAGTAAGGAAGTTATGGAAAAGGATGATGGATTTCAAGTGGCAGGTAAAAAGAATTCAAGGAAGAATGGTGATGACGGGGGTAGGTCTGGTCATAACTCGCCAAGTAAGGGTGGTTCCAAAAATAGCAATCTAAACTCTCCAAAGAATAGTATGAAGGGTAAAGGTGTTGAGAATAAACAAAATGGGGACAGTCAGAGTAATTCAGCTCCTTCAAAGCTGGATGGGAAGTCTAATTATGCATCCTCTTCGGGTGGTAATAAGCCCAAGAATGAGACAAGACAAAGAATGGAGTATAGAGTCAAGAATGAAACTATCAATGATTCTAAGAAACCTGTTGCTAATTCTGATATGAATGTTCCTGTCAAGGAAGTTAAGCTAAAGTTACAGAATAGATTTGAATCTCTTCAAACTGATGATATGAATGTGGATGATAATGAGTCTAAAAGTGTTATTGAGCTGGCAAAGGAGAAAGAGATCAGATGTGCTAAGAATGAAAAACTGTGTAATAAATTTGCAAAGAATCTAAGATATGGTTTAAAAAAAGCTGAGTCTAAATCTAATCTCCTGTTTGGCACTGTGGCTTATGTTAAGCCTCCTGATTTAGTGCCTGAAAATTCGCCTGATGATATGTCTGAGGTGTTTGATGATTTTTTTGAACTACTTGAGCAAAAAAGGAAGGATGAGGTGTTAAGTTATGTTAAGAATAAGGAGATTCCTCATAGCAAGATTTTGGAGAAATGGAGCTCTTTACAAATCAAGTTTTTACTCAAAATGTGTATGGTTCACAGTTTTCATGAGATTCTTGGTCTTGCGTGCAATGATAACATGGAAGATGTGGAGGGTTCTGATGGATACTTTAGTGCTTATGAATCTGAAGAAAATGAGGTGGAATCAGTTGAAAATGAAATGGGTAGGTTCATGAAAATTGACTCTAAATTTCATTCTGGGAGCACTCGTGTATTGGGTGTTCAATCTACTTCAAAGGTTTCTCAATGAGTCTGAGCATTCTTACCTGGAATATAAGAGGTTTGGTGAAGAAATCCCATCAGAATCACTTATTAAATTTATTAAATGATCATAGAGTTAATGTTTGCTGTGTAGTGGAATCTCATGTTAGTTCTCAGAAATTACAAAAAGTTTGCAGTCATGTTTTTGGTTCTTGGTCTTGGGAATCAAATAATGTCTACTGCCATAGTTGGGTCAGAATTATTGTTGCTTGGAACCCTGCTATTGTTGATGTCATGATTATCAGTATATCTGCTCAGCTTGTCAACTGTTATATAAAATCCAAGGATGGGAGGCATAAGTTTTACTGTTCGTTTGTTTATGCTTACACCAAAGCCTTCCAGAGAAAGCCTCTTTGGCGTGAAATTGAAATGTTTGGGAGCACCATTAATAATGAGCCATGGATGATAACTGGAGATTTTAATGCTACTTTGGATCCTGCTGAGAGCTCTTCGGGTTCTTCTCATATTGTGTCTTCTATTGATGACTTTAGAAGTTGCTACCTTAATTCTGGAATTAGTGACACTCCCTATTCTGGTTTGAAGTTTACTTGGAACAAAACTCCTGGTAAGGCTAATGGTCTTCTTAAGAAACTTGATAGGGTCATGAGCAACTCTTGCTTTATGACTGCTTTTCCTGAGGTGAAAACCAGTTTCCTTCCTTTTTATGCTTCTGATCATTCCCCTAGCCTTGTTGTTTTTCCTGGTAATCAACAATGGAAACCTAAACCTTTTAAATTTCAAAATTATCTTACCCGTAAGCCCCATTTCTTGCCTATTGTGGAAAGAGCTTGGATGCAATATGTTCATGGCTGTGCTATGTATTCGGTTGTTACCAAACTCAAAAGTTTGAAGAAACCTTTGAGGAAGCTTGCTTTAGAACAAGGGAATTTAACTGAAAAAGTGAATTGTTTAAGGAAAGAGCTGGGCAAAGTTCAAGAAGCTTTGGTGAATGATAATTCTAATCAGGATCTTAGAGATGAAGAGTTGGTTTATTTGCATGCCTTGAAAAATGCTGAGGAAGATGAAGAACTGTTTTTAAAACAAAAGTCTAAAGTTGATTGGCTTGCAGCTGGTGATCAAAACACAGGCTATTTCCATAAGGCTGTTAAAGGCTGGCAGTCCAGGAGTAGGATTTATGGGATAATGGATATGGGTGGTAGATACCATGAAGGTAATAAGGTGGGTGAAGCTTTTGTGGAGCACTTTAAATCTTACATGGGATGTGATGTTCCTGTGCAACTTATTGAACAACCTGAGTCATTATTTATCAAAAAGATCCCTAGACAAATTGCTGATCAGATGGTTTGTCCTGTGTCTGATGAGGAGATTAGAACTGCCATATTTGACATTGAAGATGACAAGGCTCCTGGGCCTGATGGGTACACTTCTAAATTTTTTAAAGCTACCTGGTCCATTATTGGTTCTGAAGTGTGTAGAGCTATCAAGGATTATTTTGAGAATGGGAAGCTTTTGAATGAGATTAATGCCACTATCATATCTCTTGTCCCTAAATGCCATACTCCTAGCAATGTGGCTGAATTTAGGCCTATAGCCTGTTGCAATGTCCTGTACAAGGGGATCAGTAAAATCATTTGTAATAGACTTAAGGATTCCCTTGACTTGGTGGTTGGGTTGAATCAGTCTGCCTTTATCCCAGGAAGACAGATTGCTGATAACATATTACTAACACAGGAGCTGATGAGGAACTATCATAGGAAAGGGGGAACTAAAAGGGTGGCTCTCAAGATTGATCTGCAGAAGGCATATGATACTGTTAACCATGGTTTCTTAGAGCAGTGTTTAATGCATTTTGGCTACCATCCTTGCATGATTGCTTGGATTATGAACTGCATAAGATCTGCTTGCTATTCTATTAATCTGAATGGGGAAAGTTATGGTTTTTTTAAAGGCAAAAGGGGGCTTAGGCAAGGTGATCCCATGTCTCCTTACCTTTTCACCTTGGTTATGGAGGTCTTAACCCTTATGCTCAATAGGAAAATAAGGAATGCAGAGAACTTTCAATATCACTGGAAATGTAAGAAGTTGGGGATTACTAATTTGTGTTTTGCTGATGACCTCCTTATTTTTGTCAATGCTGATTGTGATTCTGTTAAAATCATTAAGATGGCCCTTGAAGAGTTCAGTGGGGTTTCTGGGCTGTTACCTAATCTTGGCAAGAGTACTATTTTTTTTGGCAATGTTGTTCCTAGTTTAAAAGCCAAAATCCTTGACCTTATTCCTTTCAGGGAAGGTACTCTTCCTGTTAGATACTTGGGCATTCCGCTTCTATCTAAGAGACTATACTCTAAAGACTGTGCTACTTTGATTGATAAAGTGAAAAAGAGGGTGAATGATTGGAAAAATAAGTCTTTATCTTTTGCTGGGAGGCTTCAACTTGTCAAATCTGTCCTGGCTTCTATGCAAGTCTACTGGGCTTCCATGTTCCTGTTGCCAACTGCTGTGATTGAGGATATTGAAAGGGTCATCAATAAATTTCTGTGGACTCAAACTGATAATTGCAAAGGAAAGGTCAGAGTTAGATGGAATGAGGTTTGTTTTCCTAAGGAACAAGGAGGTCTCGGAATAAAATCTTTGAAGATTAGGAATAAAGCTTTAGTGTCTAAATTGGTGTGGAATTTGATTAGTGGGAAGGAAAACATTTGGACAAAATGGATTCACACTCATAGACTTAAAGGTAGAAGTTTGTGGGAATTTCCGGATAAAAAAGATAAATGCTGGAGCTGGAGAAATATTATGAAGTGCAGAAATGATGTTTGGCCTCATTGTGTCACCCAGCTTGGAGATGGTACTAAAACTTCTGTGTGGTTTGATCTTTGGCACCCTTTGAGCCCTATCTGTTCTTTCATTAGTCCTAGAGAGATTAATAGGGCTGGTCTTAATTTGAATCTTAAAGTTAATGACATTATTGTGAATGGTAGTTGGAATTGGCCTGAAGAATGGATTAATAAGTATCCTGAATTATTTGAACCTGAGCCTCCTGTGTTAATGACTGGTAATGCTGATAAGATGTTATGGAGCAACAATGTTGGTAAGATAGATCCTTTCTCCTCAAAAGTTGCATTTCAGGATTTTAGTGCTACTCATCCTACAGTTCCTTGGGCTAATCTTGTCTGGTATAGCCAAAGTATCCCAAGACATAGCTTCATTCTTTGGCTTGCTTGTAAACAAAGGCTTCTTACTCAGGATAAGTTGTTGAGGTGGGATATAGAAGATAACATGCTTTGTGTTTTCTGTCAAATGCAACCTGATAGCCATGAGCATCTTTTCTTTGAATGTGGGTACCCTAACAGAGTTTGGCATAAGTTGAAGAAGCTGGCTATGCTTTCTAATGCCCCTGATTCCCTGCAGGCATGTAGTGTTTTGGTCTCTTCATCAACTAAAACTAAGTCTATCAGGAAAATTATTCAGAAGTTAATGCTTGCTGCCACTGTCTACTTTATTTGGCAAGAAAGAAATTGGAGAATCTTTCAAAAGAAAGAAAGGGAAGAAGATGTGCTCTGTAAACAGATTACTGAGATGGTTAGAATGAGGTTACTGGGGTTGAAAGTCAGGAAAACCTCCCTCACAATGAAAATGAGTAGTATTTGGGGATTTAAGGTGCATGAGCATCACACCAACTAATTTTGGTCATGGGTTTTCAAATATTCTTGGTTTGCTGGAACTGGGTGAGATTGAATAGGCTGGGGTTAGATCACAGAGAGAGAATGATTGGATCCTTTTTAAAATTCTTTTATCACTTTCATAATTCATTATGGAGAGGGGTTATGGGATGGGATTGGGTTGGGTGGTGGTATTTACAGGTTTCTGTTATACTGTATTGCCATGTGTGTAGATATGGTGAGGAAGGATGGGTGGGTCCTTCTATGGGTTGGGTCCTCATATCTGATGTTGGGTACACTATAATACTTGGGGTAGTCATCTGGCAACTTAGGTTGCTTCCTTTCTCTCCCCTGTCTCATATGAGTCTGTTTTTTTATTTTTTTTCTCATCTGTTAGTTATCTTGTCCTCATTTGGGCTAATAACTGATTCTGCCTGTTTTGGAAGGAGGTTAGGAGTTTGGTGGCATGTTATATGCACCTGCCTGGGAGACATAAGGTTGGATCATGCTGGGTCTTATAGGACATCTTTTTCCACCCCAAACTTTTGGATTTTTAGTACCATTCACCAGCATGAAAACCCTCTGGTTAGATCAATTGTGTCAGCCTTTTTTGTTTGTATCTTTGAGTCTTTGTGTCACTGGATGGTCATGGTTTGGGTTGGGGAGGGATGGGTGCTTCTTCTGTCTTTGATGTATAGGATGAAGGATTTGTATTCTGGAGTTCTATGCATCATAATGCTCTTATCAGCTAGAGGCACTAGGAGAAGTGAGGATTGGGTGTTATGCAGTCAGCAGGCTATGTTGATTAATGATGGTCAAAGGCTGCTGTTGGTGAGTTATACCTGGTCACATTGGCTGTCCTTGGGTATTCTAAAAATGAATGGAAGCTGGTCTACTACTTTCTGCAAAAGTATAGTGTATTTGGATGGCTGTCCCACTGCTGCTACTATAGTTAATCAGTCCGTTTTGGCTGGGTCTAGAATTGACACAACCTTTTTAACTTTAATAACTGATGGGTACTGTGGAGGCTGTGCTATTAGAAAATTGTGGAGGTGGGTTTGGATGTTTAGAAGACTGAAGGGTAAAATTGGAAGATGGATTAATTACCTGTGCAACTGTGAGCTGGAGCAAACTGTTACTACTACTATATGGAATGTTTTTGGAGAGCTGTATGTTGGAATGCTGATGGAAGGTGAAGATAATCAAGAGAGAAACAAGGAAGGGAATGGAGAGAACTATTTTTCCTGGTGTGTTCTTAATGAGTTCCTTGGGGGCTGGAATTTACTGTGCATACAGGGGCATTTCGGTCATCTGTATGGGTTACCTGCTGCTGCTGGTTTTATTTGGCTTTGGAGATACAGAAATTTTAAGTGGCATAATGGTATGGTGCTGCTGGTTGCTAATTCTGAAAAGATTCATGCTATTACATCTATTAGGACTCTGGAGGCTACTAAATTAGTTTGGTACAATCCCGTAATGGGTATGGTCAGCCTTGGATTGGTTAATGATGGTCAAAGGCTGCTGCGGGTTTTTTCTACTTGGTCACAAATGTCTTGGCTGTTCTTGGGCTTTATAAAAATGGAGGGAAGCTGGTCTACTACTTTCTGCAAAATTACAGTTCATATTCCCTTTATAGTTGGCAATTATAGAGATTGGAGCATCATTATTTATCAAGTGGTAATCTCTGGGTTGTTTCTGGGCCAAAGTATGCATGTGGGGAGCTATGAGCTGATTAGTAATACTGCTATGTTGCTGCTGGTTATTATTCCTGATCAGATGGTGGTGGTTTGTTGCTTTATGGATCAGAGGTGGAATGGGGATTATAATGAAGACTTTTTATCTTAGTGCTACTGAGTATGGGTATTTCTTGGGATTTGATGGTTTGTATCGGTTTCTCCCTGTGATGTATTGGTTTGGTAATATGGGCCGATATTCGGTTCCAATTTGTATTTGTATTAGGGCCGTTATGTCTTACTTTTGGGCTGGGCTTGTGTGCCTTAACCCGTGGCCGGACTAGTGTTTGGTTTTGGGGTTTTGGGTTGGCCCGTTGACTTGTTGCGGGTCTGTCCCTTTTCCTTTTGGTTGTACCTATTCTTTTATTCTTTTCATTAATAAAGTTTTGCCGAGGCTTTGCCTCTTTCCAGAAAAAAACTAGACCATGCATTATTGGTTACATACACACCTTATTGGGGCCACTCATTGGTCCTAAACATGCCTTATTGGTTATATGACCACACCTTATTGGGTACTCATTGGTACCAAACTGACCCTCGTTTCCCCTAAACACACCTTATTGGGACTATCACTATGGTCCTAAAAACAACTTATGGGTGCATTAGTCACACACGACCCTTATTCCCCTGGGCACACTCATTGGTCCTATGTACATGCTTATTGGTTACATACACACCTTATTGGGACTCATTGGTCCCAACTGACCCCCGTTTCCCCTAAACACACCTTATCGGGACATCGCATGGTCCTAAACAGAACTTATTGGTTACATACACACCTAATTGGGCCATCATTGGTCCTAAACATGCTTATTGGTTACATACACACCTTATTGGGACTCATTGGTCCCAACTGACCCTCGTTTCCCCTAAACACACCTTATTGGGACATCACATGGTCCTAAACACAACTTATTGGTTACATACACACCTTATTGGGCCATCATTGGTCCTAAACATGCTTATTGGTTACATACACACCTTATTGGGCCATCATTGGTCCTAAACATGCTTATTGGTTATATACACACCTTATTGGGACTCATTGGTACCAACTGACCCTCGTTTCCCCTAAACACACCTTATTGGGACATCACATGGTCCTAAAAACAACTTATTGGCAATTATCAGTCCACACTACCCTTATTGGGCCATCATTGGTCCTAAACATGCTTATTGGTTACATACACACCTTATTGGGACTCATTGGTCCCAACTGACCCTCGTTTCCCCTAAACACACCTTATTAGGACATCACATGGTCCTAAACATAACTTATTGGTTACACACACACCTTATTGGGCCATCATTGGTCCTAAACATGCTTATTGGTTACATACACGCCTTATTGGGCCATCATTGGTCCAAAACATGCTTATTGGTTATATACACACCTTATTGGGACTCATTGGTCCCAAATGACCCTCGTTTACCCTAAACATACCTTATTGGGACATCACATGGTCCTAAACACAACTTATTGGTTACATACACACCTTATTGGGCCACTCATTGGTCCTAAACATGCTTATTGGTTACATACACGACTTATTGGGACTCATTAGTCCCAACTGATCCTCATTTCCCCTAAACACACCTTATTGGGTCTCATTGACCCTAAACAAAACTTATTGGTTACATACACTCATTATTGGGCCATCATTGGTCCTAAACATGCTTATTGGTTACATACACGCCTTATTGGGCCATCATTGGTCCAAACATACTTATTGGTTATATACAAACCTTATTGGGACTCATTGGTCCCAAATGACCCTCGTTTACCCTAAACATACCTTATTGGGACATCACATGGTCCTAAACACAACTTATTCGTTACATACACACCTTATTGGGCCATCATTGGTCCTAAACATGCTTATTGGTTACATACACGACTTATTGGGACTCATTAGTCCCAACTGATCCTCATTTCCCCTAAACACACCTTATTGGGTCTTATTGACCCTAAACACAACTTATTGGTTACATACACACCTTATTGGGCCATCATTGGTCCTAAACATGCTTATTGGTTACATACACGCCTTATTGGGACTCATTAGTCCCAACTGATCCTCATTTCCCCTAAACACACCTTATTGGGTCTCATTGCCCCTAAACACAACTTATTGGTTAGATACACACCTTATTGGGCTATCACTGGTCCTAAACATGCTTATTGGTTACATACACACCTTATTGGGACTCATTGGTCCCAACTGACCCTCGTTTCCCCTAAACACACCTTATTGGGTCATCATTGGCCCTAAACACAACTTACTGGTTATCATACACACCTTATTGGGCTATCACTAGTCCTAAACATGCTTATTGGTTACATAAACACCTTATTGGGACTCATTGGTCCCAACTGACCCTCGTTTCCCCTAAACACACCTTATTGGGTCATCATTGGCCCTAAACACAACTTACTGGTTACATACACACCTTATTGGGCCATCATTGGTCCTAAACATGCTTATTGGTTACATACACACCTTATTGGGCCAACATTGGTCCTAAACATGCTTATTGGTTATATACACACCTTATTGGGACTCATTGGTCCCAACTGACCCTCGTTTCCCCTAAACACACCTTATTGGGACATCACATGGTCCTAAACACAACTTATTGGTTACATACACACCTTATTGGGCCATCATTGGTCCTAAACATGCTTATTGGTTACATACACACCTTATTGGGCCATCATTGGTCCTAAACATGCTTATTGGTTATATACACACCTTATTGGGACTCATTGGTACCAACTGACCCTCGTTTCCCCTAAACACACCTTATTGGGACATCACATGGTCCTAAAAACAACTTATTGATTACACACACACCTTATTGGGCCATCATTGGTCCTAAACATGCTTATTGGTTACATACACACCTTATTGGGACTCATTGGTCCCAACTGACCCTCGTTTCCCCTAAACACACCTTATCGGGACATCGCATGGTCCTAAACAGAACTTATTGGTTACATACACACCTAATTGGGCCATCATTGGTCCTAAACATGCTTATTGGTTACATACACACCTTATTGGGACTCATTGGTCCCAACTGACCCTCGTTTCCCCTAAACACACCTTATTGGGACATCACATGGTCCTAAACACAACTTATTGGTTACATACACACCTTATTGGGCCATCATTGGTCCTAAACATGCTTATTGGTTACATACACACCTTATTGGGCCATCATTGGTCCTAAACATGCTTATTGGTTATATACACACCTTATTGGGACTCATTGGTACCAACTGACCCTCGTTTCCCCTAAACACACCTTATTGGGACATCACATGGTCCTAAAAACAACTTATTGATTACACACACACCTTATTGGGCCATCATTGGTCCTAAACATGCTTATTGGTTACATACACACCTTATTGGGACTCATTGGTCCCAACTGACCCTCGTTTCCCCTAAACACACCTTATTAGGACATCACATGGTCCTAAACATAACTTATTGGTTACACACACACCTTATTGGGCCATCATTGGTCCTAAACATGCTTATTGGTTACATACACGCCTTATTGGGCCATCATTGGTCCAAAACATGCTTATTGGTTATATACACACCTTATTGGGACTCATTGGTCCCAAATGACCCTCGTTTACCCTAAACATACCTTATTGGGACATCACATGGTCCTAAACACAACTTATTGGTTACATACACACCTTATTGGGCCATCATTGGTCCTAAACATGCTTATTGGTTACATACACGACTTATTGGGACTCATTAGTCCCAACTGATCCTCATTTCCCCTAAACACACCTTATTGGGTCTCATTGACCCTAAACAAAACTTATTGGTTACATACACTCATTATTGGGCCATCATTGGTCCTAAACATGCTTATTGGTTACATACACGCCTTATTGGGCCATCATTGGTCCAAACATACTTATTGGTTATATACAAACCTTATTGGGACTCATTGGTCCCAAATGACCCTCGTTTACCCTAAACATACCTTATTGGGACATCACATGGTCCTAAACACAACTTATTCGTTACATACACACCTTATTGGGCCATCATTGGTCCTAAACATGCTTATTGGTTACATACACGACTTATTGGGACTCATTAGTCCCAACTGATCCTCATTTCCCCTAAACACACCTTATTGGGTCTTATTGACCCTAAACACAACTTATTGGTTACATACACACCTTATTGGGCCATCATTGGTCCTAAACATGCTTATTGGTTACATACACGCCTTATTGGGACTCATTAGTCCCAACTGATCCTCATTTCCCCTAAACACACCTTATTGGGTCTCATTGCCCCTAAACACAACTTATTGGTTAGATACACACCTTATTGGGCTATCACTGGTCCTAAACATGCTTATTGGTTACATACACACCTTATTGGGACTCATTGGTCCCAACTGACCCTCGTTTCCCCTAAACACACCTTATTGGGTCTCATTGGCCCTAAACACAACTTACTGGTTACATACACACCTTATTGGGCTATCACTAGTCCTAAACATGCTTATTGGTTACATAAACACCTTATTGGGACTCATTGGTCCCAACTGACCCTCGTTTCCCCTAAACACACCTTATTGGGTCTCATTGGCCCTAAACACAACTTACTGGTTACATACACACCTTATTGGGCCATCATTGGTCCTAAACATGCTTATTGGTTACATACACACCTTATTGGGCCAACATTGGTCCTAAACATGCTTATTGGTTATATACACACCTTATTGGGACTCATTGGTCCCAACTGACCCTCGTTTCCCCTAAACACACCTTATTGGGACATCACATGGTCCTAAACACAACTTATTGGTTACATACACACCTTATTGGGCCATCATTGGTCCTAAACATGCTTATTGGTTACATACACACCTTATTGGGCCATCAATGGTCCTAAACATGCTTATTGGTTATATACACACCTTATTGGGACTCATTGGTACCAACTGACCCTCGTTTCCCCTAAACACACCATATTGGGACATCACATGGTCCTAAAAACAACTTATTGATTACACACACACCTTATTGGGCCATCATTGGTCCTAAACATGCTTATTGGTTACATACACACCTTATTGGGCCATCATTGGTCCTAAACATGCTTATTGGTTACATACACACCTTATTGGGACTCATTGGTCTCAACTGACCCTCGTTTCCCCTAAACACACCTTATTAGGACATCACATGGTCCTAAACATAACTTATTGGTTACACACACACCTTATTGGGCCATCATTGGTCCTAAACATGCTTATTGGTTACATACACGCCTTATTGGGCCATCATTGGTCCAAAACATGCTTATTGGTTATATACACACCTTATTGGGACTCATTGGTCCCAAATGACCCTCGTTTACCCTAAACATACCTTATTGGGACATCACATGGTCCTAAACACAACTTATTGGTTACATACACACCTTATTGGGCCATCATTGGTCCTAAACATGCTTATTGGTTACATACACGACTTATTGGGACTCATTAGTCCCAACTGATCCTCATTTCCCCTAAACACACTTTATTGGGTCTCATTGACCCTAAACACAACTTATTGGTTACATACACTCATTATTGGGCCATCATTGGTCCTAAACATGCTTATTGGTTACATACACGCCTTATTGGGCCATCATTGGTCCAAACATACTTATTGGTTATATACAAACCTTATTGGGACTCATTGGTCCCAAATGACCCTCGTTTACCCTAAACATACCTTATTGGGACATCACATGGTCCTAAACACAACTTATTCGTTACATACACACCTTATTGGGCCATCATTGGTCCTAAACATGCTTATTGGTTACATACACGACTTATTGGGACTCATTAGTCCCAACTGATCCTCATTTCCCCTAAACACACCTTATTGGGTCTCATTGACCCTAAACACAACTTATTGGTTACATACACACCTTATTAAGCCATCATTGGTCCTAAACATGCTTATTGGTTACATACACGCCTTATTGGGACTCATTTGTCCCAACTGATCCTCATTTCCCCTAAACACACCTTATTGGGTCTCATTGCCCCTAAACACAACTTATTGGTTACATACACACCTTATTGGGCTATCACTGGTCCTAAACATGCTTATTGGTTACATACACACCTTATTAGGCCATCATTGGTCCTAAACATGCTTATTGGTTACATACACACCTTATTGGGACTCATTGGTCCCAACTGACCCTCGTTTCCTCTAAACACACCTTATTGGGTCTCATTGGCCCTAAACACAACTTACTGGTTACATACACACCTTATTGGGCCATCATTGGTCCTAAACATGCTTATTGGTTACATACACACCTTATTGGGCCATCATTGGTCCTAAACATGCTTATTGGTTACATACACACCTTATTGGGCCATCATTGGTCCTAAACATGCTTATTGGTTATATACACACCTTATTGGGACTCATTGGTACCAACTGACCCTCGTTTCCCCTAAACACACCTTATTGGGACATCACATGGTCCTAAAAACAACTTATTGATTACACACACACCTTATTGGTCCATCATTGGTCCTAAACATGCTTATTGGTTACATACACACCTTATTGGTACTCATTGGTCCCAACTGACCCCCGTTTCCCCTAAACACACCTTATCGGGACATCACATGGTCCTAAACAGAACTTATTGGTTACATACACACCTAATTGGGCCATCATTGGTCCTAAACATGCTTATTGGTTACATACACACCTTATTGGGACTCATTGGTCCCAACTGACCCTCGTTTCCCCTAAACACACCTTATTGGGACATCACATGGTCCTAAACACAACTTATTGGTTACATACACACCTTATTGGGCCATCATTGGTCCTAAACATGCTTATTGGTTACATACACACCTTATTGGGCCATCATTGGTCCTAAACATGCTTATTGGTTATATACACACCTTATTGGGACTCATTGGTACCAACTGACCCTCGTTTCCCCTAAACACACCTTATTGGGACATCACATGGTCCTAAAAACAACTTATTGATTACACACACACCTTATTGGGCCATCATTGGTCCTAAACATGCTTATTGGTTACATACACACCTTATTGGGCCATCATTGGTCCTAAACATGCTTATTGGTTACATACACACCTTATTGGGACTCATTGGTCCCAACTGACCCTCGTTTCCCCTAAACACACCTTATTAGGACATCACATGGTCCTAAACATAACTTATTGGTTACACACACACCTTATTGGGCCATCATTGGTCCTAAACATGCTTATTGGTTACATACACGCCTTATTGGGCCATCATTGGTCCAAAACATGCTTATTGGTTATATACACACCTTATTGGGACTCATTGGTCCCAAATGACCCTCGTTTACCCTAAACATACCTTATTGGGACATCACATGGTCCTAAACACAACTTATTGGTTACATACACACCTTATTGGGCCATCATTGGTCCTAAACATGCTTATTGGTTACATACACGACTTATTGGGACTCATTAGTCCCAACTGATCCTCATTTCCCCTAAACACACCTTATTGGGTCTCATTGACCCTAAACAAAACTTATTGGTTACATACACTCATTATTGGGCCATCATTGGTCCTAAACATGCTTATTGGTTACATACACGCCTTATTGGGCCATCATTGGTCCAAACATACTTATTGGTTATATACAAACCTTATTGGGACTCATTGGTCCCAAATGACCCTCGTTTACCCTAAACATACCTTATTGGGACATCACATGGTCCTAAACACAACTTATTCGTTACATACACACCTTATTGGGCCATCATTGGTCCTAAACATGCTTATTGGTTACATACACGACTTATTGGGACTCATTAGTCCCAACTGATCCTCATTTCCCCTAAACACACCTTATTGGGTCTTATTGACCCTAAACACAACTTATTGGTTACATACACACCTTATTGGGCCATCATTGGTCCTAAACATGCTTATTGGTTACATACACGCCTTATTGGGACTCATTAGTCCCAACTGATCCTCATTTCCCCTAAACACACCTTATTGGGTCTCATTGCCCCTAAACACAACTTATTGGTTAGATACACACCTTATTGGGCTATCACTGGTCCTAAACATGCTTATTGGTTACATACACACCTTATTGGGACTCATTGGTCCCAACTGACCCTCGTTTCCCCTAAACACACCTTATTGGGTCTCATTGGCCCTAAACACAACTTACTGGTTACATACACACCTTATTGGGCTATCACTGGTCCTAAACATGCTTATTGGTTACATAAACACCTTATTGGGACTCATTGGTCCCAACTGACCCTCGTTTCCCCTAAACACACCTTATTGGGTCTCATTGGCCCTAAACACAACTTACTGGTTACATACACACCTTATTGGGCCATCATTGGTCCTAAACATGCTTATTGGTTACATACACACCTTATTGGGCCAACATTGGTCCTAAACATGCTTATTGGTTATATACACACCTTATTGGGACTCATTGGTCCCAACTGACCCTCGTTTCCCCTAAACACACCTTATTGGGACATCACATGGTCCTAAACACAACTTATTGGTTACATACACACCTTATTGGGCCATCATTGGTCCTAAACATGCTTATTGGTTACATACACACCTTATTGGGCCATCATTGGTCCTAAACATGCTTATTGGTTTTATACACGACTTATTGGGACTCATTAGTCCCAACTGATCCTCATTTCCCCTAAACACACCTTATTGGGTCTCATTGACCCTAAACACAACTTATTGGTTACATACACTCTTTATTGGGCCATCATTGGTCCTAAACATGCTTATTGGTTACATACACGCCTTATTGGGCCATCATTGGTCCAAACATGCTTATTGGTTATATACACACCTTATTGGGACTCATTGGTCCCAAATGACCCTCGTTTACCCTAAACATACCTTATTGGGACATCACATGGTCCTAAACACAACTTATTCGTTACATACACACCTTATTGGGCCATCATTGGTCCTAAACATGCTTATTGGTTACATACACGACTTATTGGGACTCATTAGTCCCAACTGATCCTCATTTCCCATAAACACACCTTATTGGGTCTCATTGACCCTAAACACAACTTATTGGTTACATACACACCTTATTGGGCCATCATTGGTCCTAAACATGCTTATTGGTTACATACACGCCTTATTGGGACTCATTAGTCCCAACTGATCCTCATTTCCCCTAAACACACCTTATTGGGTCTCATTGCCCCTAAACACAACTTATTGGTTACATACACACCTTATTGGGCTATCACTGGTCCTAAACATGCTTATTGGTTACATACACACCTTATTGGGACTCATTGGTCCCAACTAACCCTCGTTTCCCCTAAACACACCTTATTGGGTCTCATTGGCCCTAAACACAACTTACTGGTTACATACACACCTTATTGGGCCATCATTGGTCCTAAACATGCTTATTGGTTACATACACACCTTATTGGGCCAACATTGGTCCTAAACATGCTTATTGGTTATATACACACCTTATTGGGACTCATTGGTCCCAACTGACCCTCGTTTCCCCTAAACACACCTTATTGGGACATCACATGGTCCTAAACACAACTTATTGGTTACATACACACCTTATTGGGCCATCATTGGTCCTAAACATGCTTATTGGTTACATACACACCTTATTGGGCCATCATTGGTCCTAAACATGCTTATTGGTTATATACACACCTTATTGGGACTCATTGGTCCCAACTGACCCTCGTTTCCCCTAAACACACCTTATTAGGACATCACATGGTCCTAAACACAACTTATTGGTTACATACACACCTTATTGGGCCATCATTGGTCCTAAACATGCTTATTGGTTACATACACACCTTATTGGGCCATCACTGGTCCTAAACATGCTTATTGGTTATATACACTCCTTATTGGGACTCATTGGTCCCAAATGACCCTTGTTTACCCTAAACATACCTTATTGGGACATCACATGGTCCTAAACACATGCTTATTGGTTACATACACACCTTATTGGGCCAACATTGGTCCTAAACATGCTTATTGGTTATATACACACCTTATTGGGACTCATTGGTCCCAACTGACCCTCGTTTCCCCTAAACACACCTTAATGGGACATCACATGGTCCTAAACACAACTTATTGGTTACATACACACCTTATTGGGCCATCATTGGTCCTAAACATGCTTATTGGTTACATACACAACTTATTGGGCCATCATTGGTCTTAAACATGCTTATTGGTTATATACACACCTTATTGGGACTCATTGGTCCCAACTGACCCTCGTTTCCCCTAAACACACCTTTTTGGGACATCACATAGTCCTAAACACAACTTATTGGTTACACACACACCTTATTTGGCCATCATTGGTCCTAAATATGCTTATTGGTTACATACACACCTTATTGGGTCATCATTGGTCCTAAACATGTTTATTGGTTATATACACAACTTATTGGGACTCATTGGTCCCAACTGACCCTCGTTTCCCCTAAACTCACCTTATTAGGACATCACATGGTCCTAAACACAACTTATTGGTTACACACACACCTTATTGGGCCATCATTGGTCCTAAACATGCTTATTGGTTACATACACACCTTATTGGGCCATCATTGGTCCTAAACATGCTTATTGGTTATATACACACCTTATTGGGACTCATTGGTCCCAACTGACCCTCGTTTCCCCTAAACACACCTTATTAGGACATCACATGGTCCTAAACACAACTTATTGGTTACACACACACCTTATTGGGCCATCATTGGTCCTAAACATGCTTATTGGTTACATACACGCCTTATTGGGCCATCATTGGTCCTAAACATGCTTATTGGTTATATACACACCTTATTGGGACTCATTGGTCCCAAATGACCCTCGTTTACCCTAAACACACCTTATTGGGACATCACATGGTCCTAAACACAACTTATTGGTTACATACACACCTTATTGGGCCATCATTGGTCCTAAACAGGCTTATTGGTTACATACACGCCTTATTGGGACTCAATAGTCCCAACTAATCCTCATTTCCCCTAAACACACCTTATTGGATCTCATTGCCCCTAAACACAACTTATTGGTTACATACACACCTTATTGGGCCATCATTGGTCCTAAACATGCTTATTGGTTACATACACACCTTATTGGGACTCATTGGTCCCAACTGACCCTCGTTTCCCGTAAACACACCTTATTGGGACATCACATGGTCCTAAACACAACTTATTGGTTACATACACACCTTATTGGGCCATCATTGGTCCTAAACATGCTTATTGGTTACATATACAACTTATTGGGACTCATTGGTCCCAACTGGCCCTCGTTTCCCCTAAACAAACCTTATTAGGACATCACATGGTCCTAAACACAACTTATTGATTACATACACACCTTATTGGGCCATTATTGGTCCTAAACATGCTTATTGGTTACATACACACCTTATTGGGTCATCATTGGTCCTAAACATGTTTATTGGTTATATACACACCTTATTGGGACTCATTGGTCCCAACTGACCCTCGTTTCCCCTAAACACACCTTATTAGGACATCACATGGTCCTAAACACAACTTATTGGTTACACACATACCTTATTGGGCCATCATTGGTCCTAAACATGCTTATTGGTTACATACACGCCTTATTGGGCCATCATTGGTCCTAAACATGCTTATTGGTTATATACACACCTTATTGGGACTCATTGGTCCCAAATGACCCTCGTTTACCCTAAACACACCTTATTGGGACATCACATGGTCCTAAACACAACTTATTGGTTACATACACACCTTATTGGGCCATCATTGGTCCTAAACATGCTTATTGGTTACATACACGCCTTATTGGGACTCAATAGTCCCAACTAATCCTCATTTCCCCTAAACACACCTTATTGGATCTCATTGCCCCTAAACACAACGTATTGGTTACATACACACCTTATTGGGCCATCATTGGTCCTAAACATGCTTATTGGTTACATACACACCTTATTGGGACTCATTGGTCCCAACTGACCCTCGTTTCCCCTAAACACACCTTATTGGGACATCACATGGTCCTAAATACAACTTATTGGTTACATACACACCTTATTGGGCCATCATTGGTCCTAAACATTCTTATTGGTTACATATACAACTTATTGGGACTCATTGGACCCAACTGGCCCTCGTTTCCCCTAAACACACCTTATTAGGACATCACATGGTCCTAAACACAACTTATTGGTTACATACACACCTTATTGGGCCATTATTGGTCCTAAACATGCTTATTGGTTACATACACGACTTATTGGGACTCATTAGTCCCAACTGATCCTCATTTCCCCTAAACACACCTTATTGGGTCTCATTGACCCTAAACACAACTTATTGGTTACATACACACCTTTTTGGGCCATCATTGGTCCTAAACATGCTTATTGGTTACATACACGCCTTATTGGGACTCATTAGTCCCAACTGAACCTCATTTCCCCTAAACACACCTTATTGGGTTTCATTGCCCCTAAACACAACTTATTTGTTACATACACACCTTATTGGGCCATCACTAGTCCTAAACATGCTTATTGGTTACATACACACCTTATTGGGACTCATTGGTCCCAACTGACCCTCGTTTCCCCTAAACACACCTTATTGGGTCTCATTGGCCCTAAACACAACTTACTGGTTACATACACACCTTATTGGGCCATCATTGGTCCTAAACATGCTTATTGGTTACATACACACCTTATTGGGACTCATTGGTCCCAACTGACCCTCGTTTCCCCTAAACACACCTTATTGGGACATCACATGGTCCTAAACACAACATATTGGTTACATACACACCTTATTGGGCCATCATTGGTCCTAAACATTCTTATTGGTTACATATACAACTTATTGGGACTCATTGGTCCCAACTGGCCCTCGTTTCCCCTAAACACACCTTATTAGGACATAACATGGTCCTAAACACAACTTATTGGTTACATACACACCTTATTGGGCCATCATTGGTCCTAAACATGCTTATTGGTTATATACACACCTTATTGGGACTCATTGGTCCCAACTGACCCTCGTTTCCCCTAAACACACCTTATTAGGACATCACATGGTCCTAAACACAACTTATTGGTTACACACACACCTTATTGGGCCATCATTGGTCCTAAACATGCTTATTGGTTACATACACACCTTATTGGGCCATCATTGGTCCTAAACATGCTTATTGGTTACATACACACCTTATTGGGACTCATTGGTCCCAACTGACCCTCGTTTCCCCTAAACACACCTTATTGGGACATCACATGGTCCTAAATACAACTTATTGGTTACATACACACCTTATTGGGCCATCATTGGTCCTAAACATTCTTATTGGTTACATATACAACTTATTGGGACTCATTGGACCCAACTGGCCCTCGTTTCCCCTAAACACACCTTATTAGGACATCACATGGTCCTAAACACAACTTATTGGTTACATACACACCTTATTGGGCCATTATTGGTCCTAAACATGCTTATTGGTTACATACACGACTTATTGGGACTCATTAGTCCCAACTGATCCTCATTTCCCCTAAACACACCTTATTGGGTCTCATTGACCCTAAACACAACTTATTGGTTACATACACACCTTTTTGGGCCATCATTGGTCCTAAACATGCTTATTGGTTACATACACGCCTTATTGGGACTCATTAGTCCCAACTGAACCTCATTTCCCCTAAACACACCTTATTGGGTTTCATTGCCCCTAAACACAACTTATTTGTTACATACACACCTTATTGGGCCATCACTAGTCCTAAACATGCTTATTGGTTACATACACACCTTATTGGGACTCATTGGTCCCAACTGACCCTCGTTTCCCCTAAACACACCTTATTGGGTCTCATTGGCCCTAAACACAACTTACTGGTTACATACACACCTTATTGGGCCATCATTGGTCCTAAACATGCTTATTGGTTACATACACACCTTATTGGGACTCATTGGTCCCAACTGACCCTCGTTTCCCCTAAACACACCTTATTGGGACATCACATGGTCCTAAACACAACATATTGGTTACATACACACCTTATTGGGCCATCATTGGTCCTAAACATTCTTATTGGTTACATATACAACTTATTGGGACTCATTGGTCCCAACTGGCCCTCGTTTCCCCTAAACACACCTTATTAGGACATAACATGGTCCTAAACACAACTTATTGGTTACATACACACCTTATTGGGCCATCATTGGTCCTAAACATGCTTATTGGTTATATACACACCTTATTGGGACTCATTGGTCCCAACTGACCCTCGTTTCCCCTAAACACACCTTATTAGGACATCACATGGTCCTAAACACAACTTATTGGTTACACACACACCTTATTGGGCCATCATTGGTCCTAAACATGCTTATTGGTTACATACACGCCTTATTGGGCCATCATTGGTCCTAAACATGCTTATTGGTTATATACACACCTTATTGGGACTCATTGGTCCCAAATGACCCTCGTTTACCCTAAACACACCTTATTGGGACATCACATGGTCCTAAACACAACTTATTGGTTACATACACACCTTATTGGGCCATCATTGGTCCTAAACAGGCTTATTGGTTACATACACGCCTTATTGGGACTCAATAGTCCCAACTAATCCTCATTTCCCCTAAACACACCTTATTGGATCTCATTGCCCCTAAACACAACTTATTGGTTACATACACACCTTATTGGGCCATCATTGGTCCTAAACATGCTTATTGGTTACATACACACCTTATTGGGACTCATTGGTCCCAACTGACCCTCGTTTCCCGTAAACACACCTTATTGGGACATCACATGGTCCTAAACACAACTTATTGGTTACATACACACCTTATTGGGCCATCATTGGTCCTAAACATGCTTATTGGTTACATATACAACTTATTGGGACTCATTGGTCCCAACTGGCCCTCGTTTCCCCTAAACAAACCTTATTAGGACATCACATGGTCCTAAACACAACTTATTGATTACATACACACCTTATTGGGCCATTATTGGTCCTAAACATGCTTATTGGTTACATACACACCTTATTGGGTCATCATTGGTCCTAAACATGTTTATTGGTTATATACACACCTTATTGGGACTCATTGGTCCCAACTGACCCTCGTTTCCCCTAAACACACCTTATTAGGACATCACATGGTCCTAAACACAACTTATTGGTTACACACATACCTTATTGGGCCATCATTGGTCCTAAACATGCTTATTGGTTACATACACGCCTTATTGGGCCATCATTGGTCCTAAACATGCTTATTGGTTATATACACACCTTATTGGGACTCATTGGTCCCAAATGACCCTCGTTTACCCTAAACATACCTTATTGGGACATCACATGGTCCTAAACACAACTTATTGGTTACATACACACCTTATTGGGCCATCATTGGTCCTAAACATGCTTATTGGTTACATACACGCCTTATTGGGACTCAATAGTCCCAACTAATCCTCATTTCCCCTAAACACACCTTATTGGATCTCATTGCCCCTAAACACAACTTATTGGTTACATACACACCTTATTGGGCCATCATTGGTCCTAAACATGCTTATTGGTTACATACACACCTTATTGGGACTCATTGGTCCCAACTGACCCTCGTTTCCCCTAAACACACCTTATTGGGACATCACATGGTCCTAAACACAACTTATTGGTTACATACACACCTTATTGGGCCATCATTGGTCCTAAACATTCTTATTGGTTACATATACAACTTATTGGGAATCATTGGACCCAACTGGCCCTCGTTTCCCCTAAACACACCTTATTAGGACATCACATGGTCCTAAACACAACTTATTGGTTACATACACACCTTATTGGGCCATTATTGGTCCTAAACATGCTTATTGGTTACATACACGACTTATTGGGACTCATTAGTCCCAACTGATCCTCATTTCCCCTAAACACACCTTATTGGGTCTCATTGACCCTAAACACAACTTATTGGTTACATACACACCTTTTTGGGCCATCATTGGTCCTAAACATGCTTATTGGTTACATACACGCCTTATTGGGACTCATTAGTCCCAACTGAACCTCATTTCCCCTAAACACACCTTATTGGGTTTCATTGCCCCTAAACACAACTTATTTGTTACATACACACCTTATTGGGCCATCACTAGTCCTAAACATGCTTATTGGTTACATACACACCTTATTGGGACTCATTGGTCCCAACTGACCCTCGTTTCCCCTAAACACACCTTATTGGGTCTCATTGGCCCTAAACACAACTTACTGGTTACATACACACCTTATTGGGCCATCATTGGTCCTAAACATGCTTATTGGTTACATACACACCTTATTGGGACTCATTGGTCCCAACTGACCCTCGTTTCCCCAAAACACACCTTATTGGGACATCACATGGTCCTAAACACAACATATTGGTTACATACACACCTTATTGGGCCATCATTGGTCCTAAACATTCTTATTGGTTACATATACAACTTATTGGGACTCATTGGTCCCAACTGGCCCTCGTTTCCCCTAAACACACCTTATTAGGACATAACATGGTCCTAAACACAACTTATTGGTTACATACACACCTTATTGGGCCATTATTGGTCCTAAACATGCTTATTGGTTACATACACGACTTATTAGGACTCATTAGTCCCAACTGATCCTCATTTCCCCTAAACACACCTTATTGGGTCTCATTGACCCTAAACACAACTTATTGGTTACATACACACCTTTTTGGGCCATCATTGGTCCTAAACATGCTTATTGGTTACATACACGCCTTATTGGGACTCATTAGTCCCAACTGAACCTCATTTCCCCTAAACACACCTTATTGGGACATCACATGGTCCTAAACACAACTTATTGGTTACATACACACCTTATTGGGCCAACATTGGTCCTAAACATGCTTATTGGTTACATACACACCTTATTGGGACTCATTGGTACCAACTGACCCTCGTTTCCCCTAAACACACCTTATTGGGACATCACATGGTCCTAAACACAACTTATTGGTTACATACACACCTTATTGGGCCAACATTGGTCCTAAACATGCTTATTGGTTACATACACACCTTATTGGGACTCATTGGTCCCAACTGACCCTCGTTTCCCCTAAACACACCTTATTGGGTCTCATTGGCCCTAAACACAACATACTGGTTACATACACACCTTATTGGGGCATCATTGGTCCTAAACATGCTTATTGGTTACATACACACCTTATTGGGCCAACATTGGTCCTAAACATGCTTATTGGTTATATACACACCTTATTGGGACTCATTGGTCCCAACTGACCCTCGTTTCCCCTAAACAAACCTTATTGGGACATCACATGGTCCTAAACACAACTTATTGGTTACATACACACCTTATTGGGCCATCATTGGTCCTAAACATGCTTATTGGTTATATATACAACTTATTGGGACTCATTGGTCCCAACTGGCCCTCGTTTCCCCTAAACAAACCTTATTAGGACATCACATGGTCCTAAACACAACTTATTGGTTACATACACACCTTATTGGGCCATTATTGGTCCTAAACATGCTTATTGGTTACATACACACCTTATTGGGTCATCATTGGTCCTAAACATGTTTATTGGTTATATACACACCTTATTGGGACTCATTGGTCCCAACTGACCCTCGTTTCCCCTAAACACACCTTATTAGGACATCACATGGTCCTAAACAAAACTTATTGGTTACACACATACCTTATTGGGCCATCATTGGTCCTAAACATGCTTATTGGTTACGTACACGCCTTATTGGGCCATTATTGGTCCTAAACATGCTTATTGGTTATATACACACCTTATTGGGACTCATTGGTCCCAAATGACCCTCGTTTACCCTAAACACACCTTATTGGGACATCACATGGTCCTAAACACAACTTATTGGTTACATACACACCTTATTGGGCCATCATTGGTCCTAAACATGCTTATTGGTTACATACACGCCTTATTGGGACTCAATAGTCCCAACTAATCCTCATTTCCCCTAAACACACCTTATTGGATCTCATTGCCCCTAAACACAACTTATTGGTTACATACACACCTTATTGGGCCATCATTGGTCCTAAACATGCTTATTGGTTACATACACACCTTATTGGGACTCATTGGTCCCAACTGACCCTCGTTTCCCCTAAACACACCTTATTGGGACATCACATGGTCCTAAACACAACATATTGGTTACATACACACCTTATTGGGCCATCATTGGTCCTAAACATTCTTATTGGTTACATATACAACTTATTGGGACTCATTGGTCCCAACTGGCCCTCGTTTCCCCTAAACACACCTTATTAGGACATCACATGGTCCTAAACACAACTTATTGGTTACATACACACCTTATTAGGCCATTATTGGTCCTAAACATGCTTATTGGTTACATACACGACTTATTAGGACTCATTAGTCCCAACTGATCCTCATTTCCCCTAAACACACCTTATTGGGTCTCATTGACCCTAAACACAACTTATTGGTTACATACACACCTTTTTGGGCCATCATTGGTCCTAAACATGCTTATTGGTTACATACACGCCTTATTGGGACTCATTAGTCCCAACTGAACCTCATTTCCCCTAAACACACCTTATTGGGTTTCATTGCCCCTAAACACAACTTATTGGTTACATACACACCTTATTGGGCCATCACTGGTCCTAAACATGCTTATTGGTTACATACACACCTTATTGGGACTCATTGGTCCCAACTGACCCTCGTTTCCCCTAAACACACCTTATTGGGTCTCATTGGCCCTAAACACAACTTACTGGTTACATACACACCTTATTGGGGCATCATTGGTCCTAAACATGCTTATTGGTTACATACACACCTTATTGGGCCAACATTGGTCCTAAACATGCTTATTGGTTATATACACACCTTATTGGGACTCATTGGTCCCAACTGACCCTCGTTTCCCCTAAACACACCTTATTGGGACATCACATGGTCCTAAACACAACTTATTGGTTACATACACACCTTATTGGGCCATCATTGGTCCTAAACATGCTTATTGGTTATATATACAACTTATTGGGACTCATTGGTCCCAACTGGCCCTCGTTTCCCCTAAACAAACCTTATTAGGACATCACATGGTCCTAAACACAACTTATTGGTTACATACACACCTTATTGGGCCATTATTGGTCCTAAACATGCTTATTGGGTACATACACACCTTATTGGGTCATCATTGGTCCTAAACATGTTTATTGGTTATATACACACCTTATTGGGACTCATTGGTCCCAACTGACCCTCGTTTCCCCTAAACACACCTTATTAGGACATCACATGGTCCTAAACACAACTTATTGGTTACACACATACCTTATTGGGCCATCATTGGTCCTAAACATACTTATTGGTTACATACACGCCTTATTGGGCCATTATTGGTCCTAAACATGCTTATTGGTTATATACACACCTTATTGGGACTCATTGGTCCCAAATGACCCTCGTTTACCCTAAACACACCTTATTGGGACATCACATGGTCCTAAACACAACTTATTGGTTACATACACACCTTATTGGGCCATCATTTGTCCTAAACATGCTTATTGGTTACATACACGCCTTATTGGGACTCAATAGTCCCAACTAATCCTCATTTCCCCTAAACACACCTTATTGGATCTCATTGCCCCTAAACACAACTTATTGGTTACATACACACCTTATTGGGCCATCATTGGTCCTAAACATGCTTATTGGTTACATACACACCTTATTGGGACTCATTGGTCCCAACTGACCCTCGTTTCCCCTAAACACACCTTATTGGGACATCACATGGTCCTAAACACAACATATTGGTTACATACACACCTTATTGGGCCATCATTGGTCCTAAACATTCTTATTGGTTACATATACAACTTATTGGGACTCATTGGTCCCAACTGGCCCTCGTTTCCCCTAAACACACCTTATTAGGACATCACATGGTCCTAAACACAACTTATTGGTTACATACACACCTTATTGGGCCATTATTGGTCCTAAACATGCTTATTGGTTACATACACGACTTATTGGGACTCATTAGTCCCAACTGATCCTCATTTCCCCTAAACACACCTTATTGGGACATCACATGGTCCTAAACACAACTTATTGGTTACATACACACCTTATTGGGCCATCATTGGTCCTAAACATGCTTATTGGTTATATATACAACTTATTGGGACTCATTGGTCCCAACTGGCCCTCGTTTCCCCTAAACAAACCTTATTAGGACATCACATGGTCCTAAACACAACTTATTGGTTACATACACACCTTATTGGGCCATTATTGGTCCTAAACATGCTTATTGGGTACATACACACCTTATTGGGTCATCATTGGTCCTAAACATGTTTATTGGTTATATACACACCTTATTGGGACTCATTGGTCCCAACTGACCCTCGTTTCCCCTAAACACACCTTATTAGGACATCACATGGTCCTAAACACAACTTATTGGTTACACACATACCTTATTGGGCCATCATTGGTCCTAAACATACTTATTGGTTACATACACGCCTTATTGGGCCATTATTGGTCCTAAACATGCTTATTGGTTATATACACACCTTATTGGGACTCATTGGTCCCAAATGACCCTCGTTTACCCTAAACACACCTTATTGGGACATCACATGGTCCTAAACACAACTTATTGGTTACATACACACCTTATTGGGCCATCATTGGTCCTAAACATGCTTATTGGTTACATACACGCCTTATTGGGACTCAATAGTCCCAACTAATCCTCATTTCCCCTAAACACACCTTATTGGATCTCATTGCCCCTAAACACAACTTATTGGTTACATACACACCTTATTGGGCCATCATTGGTCCTAAACATGCTTATTGGTTACATACACACCTTATTGGGACTCATTGGTCCCAACTGACCCTCGTTTCCCCTAAACACACCTTATTGGGACATCACATGGTCCTAAACACAACATATTGGTTACATACACACCTTATTGGGCCATCATTGGTCCTAAACATTCTTATTGGTTACATATACAACTTATTGGGACTCATTGGTCCCAACTGGCCCTCGTTTCCCCTAAACACACCTTATTAGGACATCACATGGTCCTAAACACAACTTATTGGTTACATACACACCTTATTGGGCCATCATTGGTCCTAAACATGCTTATTGGTTACATACACACCTTATTGGGACTCATTGGTCCCAACTGACCCTCGTTTCCCCTAAACACACCTTATTGGGACATCACATGGTCCTAAACACAACTTATTGGTTACATACACACCTTATTGGGCCATCATTGGTCCTAAACATGCTTATTGGTTACATACACACCTTATTGGGACTCATTGGTCCCAACTGACCCTCGTTTCCCCTAAACACACCTTATTGGGTCTCATTGGCCCTAAACACAACTTACTGGTTACATACACACCTTATTGGGGCATCATTGGTCCTAAACATGCTTATTGGTTACATACACACCTTATTGGGCCAACATTGGTCCTAAACATGCTTATTGGTTATATACACACCTTATTGGGACTCATTGGTCCCAACTGACCCTCGTTTCCCCTAAACAAACCTTATTGGGACATCACATGGTCCTAAACACAACTTATTGGTTACATACACACCTTATTGGGCCATCATTGGTCCTAAACATGCTTATTGGTTATATATACAACTTATTGGGACTCATTGGTCCCAACTGGCCCTCGTTTCCCCTAAACAAACCTTATTAGGACATCACATGGTCCTAAACACAACTTATTGGTTACATACACACCTTATTGGGCCATTATTGGTCCTAAACATGCTTATTGGTTACATACACACCTTATTGGGTCATCATTGGTCCTAAACATGTTTATTGGTTATATACACACCTTATTGGGACTCATTGGTCCCAACTGACCCTCGTTTCCCCTAAACACACCTTATTAGGACATCACATGGTCCTAAACAAAACTTATTGGTTACACACATACCTTATTGGGCCATCATTGGTCCTAAACATGCTTATTGGTTACGTACACGCCTTATTGGGCCATTATTGGTCCTAAACATGCTTATTGGTTATATACACACCTTATTGGGACTCATTGGTCCCAAATGACCCTCGTTTACCCTAAACACACCTTATTGGGACATCACATGGTCCTAAACACAACTTATTGGTTACATACACACCTTATTGGGCCATCATTGGTCCTAAACATGCTTATTGGTTACATACACGCCTTATTGGGACTCAATAGTCCCAACTAATCCTCATTTCCCCTAAACACACCTTATTGGATCTCATTGCCCCTAAACACAACTTATTGGTTACATACACACCTTATTGGGCCATCATTGGTCCTAAACATGCTTATTGGTTACATACACACCTTATTGGGACTCATTGGTCCCAACTGACCCTCGTTTCCCCTAAACACACCTTATTGGGACATCACATGGTCCTAAACACAACATATTGGTTACATACACACCTTATTGGGCCATCATTGGTCCTAAACATTCTTATTGGTTACATATACAACTTATTGGGACTCATTGGTCCCAACTGGCCCTCGTTTCCCCTAAACACACCTTATTAGGACATCACATGGTCCTAAACACAACTTATTGGTTACATACACACCTTATTGGGCCATTATTGGTCCTAAACATGCTTATTGGTTACATACACAACTTATTAGGACTCATTAGTCCCAACTGATCCTCATTTCCCCTAAACACACCTTATTGGGTCTCATTGACCCTAAACACAACTTATTGGTTACATACACACCTTTTTGGGCCATCATTGGTCCTAAACATGCTTATTGGTTACATACACGCCTTATTGGGACTCATTAGTCCCAACTGAACCTCATTTCCCCTAAACACACCTTATTGGGTTTCATTGCCCCTAAACACAACTTATTGGTTACATACACACCTTATTGGGCCATCATTGGTCCTAAACATTCTTATTGGTTACATATACACCTTATTGGGACTCATTGGTCCCAACTGGCCCTCGTTTCCCCTAAACACACCTTATTAGGACATCACATGGTCCTAAACACAACTTATTGGTTACATACACACCTTATTGGGCCATTATTGGTCCTAAACATGCTTATTGGTTACATACACGACCTTATTAGGACTCATTAGTCCCAACTGATCCTCATTTCCCCTAAACACACCTTATTGGGTCTCATTGACCCTAAACACAACTTATTGGTTACATACACACCTTTTTGGGCCATCATTGGTCCTAAACATGCTTATTGGTTACATACACGCCTTATTGGGACTCATTAGTCCCAACTGAACCTCATTTCCCCTAAACACACCTTATTGGGTTTCATTGCCCCTAAACACAACTTATTGGTTACATACACACCTTATTGGGCCATCACTGGTCCTAAACATGCTTATTGGTTACATACACACCTTATTGGGACTCATTGGTCCCAACTGACCCTCGTTTCCCCTAAACACACCTTATTGGGTCTCATTGGCCCTAAACACAACTTACTGGTTACATACACACCTTATTGGGGCATCATTGGTCCTAAACATGCTTATTGGTTACATACACACCTTATTGGGCCAACATTGGTCCTAAACATGCTTATTGGTTATATACACACCTTATTGGGACTCATTGGTCCCAACTGACCCTCGTTTCCCCTAAACACACCTTATTGGGACATCACATGGTCCTAAACACAACTTATTGGTTACATACACACCTTATTGGGCCATCATTGGTCCTAAACATGCTTATTGGTTATATATACAACTTATTGGGACTCATTGGTCCCAACTGGCCCTCGTTTCCCCTAAACAAACCTTATTAGGACATCACATGGTCCTAAACACAACTTATTGGTTACATACACACCTTATTGGGCCATTATTGGTCCTAAACATGCTTATTGGTTACATACACGACCTTATTGGGACTCATTAGTCCCAACTGATCCTCATTTCCCCTAAACACACCTTATTGGGACATCACATGGTCCTAAACACAACTTATTGGTTACATACACACCTTATTGGGCCATCATTGGTCCTAAACATGCTTATTGGTTATATATACAACTTATTGGGACTCATTGGTCCCAACTGGCCCTCGTTTCCCCTAAACAAACCTTATTAGGACATCACATGGTCCTAAACACAACTTATTGGTTACATACACACCTTATTGGGCCATTATTGGTCCTAAACATGCTTATTGGGTACATACACACCTTATTGGGTCATCATTGGTCCTAAACATGTTTATTGGTTATATACACACCTTATTGGGACTCATTGGTCCCAACTGACCCTCGTTTCCCCTAAACACACCTTATTAGGACATCACATGGTCCTAAACAAAACTTATTGGTTACACACATACCTTATTGGGCCATCATTGGTCCTAAACATGCTTATTGGTTACGTACACGCCTTATTGGGCCATTATTGGTCCTAAACATGCTTATTGGTTATATACACACCTTATTGGGACTCATTGGTCCCAAATGACCCTCGTTTACCCTAAACACACCTTATTGGGACATCACATGGTCCTAAACACAACTTATTGGTTACATACACACCTTATTGGGCCATCATTGGTCCTAAACATGCTTATTGGTTACATACACGCCTTTTTGGGACTCAATAGTCCCAACTAATCCTCATTTCCCCTAAACACACCTTATTGGATCTCATTGCCCCTAAACACAACTTATTGGTTACATACACACCTTATTGGGCCATCATTGGTCCTAAACATGCTTATTGGTTACATACACACCTTATTGGGACTCATTGGTCCCAACTGACCCTCGTTTCCCCTAAACACACCTTATTGGGACATCACATGGTCCTAAACACAACATATTGGTTACATACACACCTTATTGGGCCATCATTGGTCCTAAACATTCTTATTGGTTACATATACAACTTATTGGGACTCATTGGTCCCAAGTGGCCCTCGTTTCCCCTAAACACACCTTATTAGGACATCACATGGTCCTAAACACAACTTATTGGTTACATACACACCTTATTGGGCCATTATTGGTCCTAAACATGCTTATTGGTTACATACACGACTTATTGGGACTCATTAGTCCCAACTGATCCTCATTTCCCCTAAACACACCTTATTGGGACATCACATGGTCCTAAACACAACTTATTGGTTACATACACACCTTATTGGGCCATCATTGGTCCTAAACATGCTTATTGGTTATATATACAACTTATTGGGACTCATTGGTCCCAACTGGCCCTCGTTTCCCCTAAACAAACCTTATTAGGTCTCATTGACCCTAAACACAACTTATTGGTTACATACACACCTTTTTGGGCCATCATTGGTCCTAAACATGCTTATTGGTTACATACACGCCTTATTGGGACTCATTAGTCCCAACTGAACCTCATTTCCCCTAAACACACCTTATTGGGTTTCATTGCCCCTAAACACAACTTATTGGTTACATACACACCTTATTGGGCCATCACTGGTCCTAAACATGCTTATTGGTTACATACACACCTTATTGGGACTCATTGGTCCCAACTGACCCTCGTTTCCCCTAAACACACCTTATTGGGTCTCATTGGCCCTAAACACAACTTACTGGTTACATACACACCTTATTGGGGCATCATTGGTCCTAAACATGCTTATTGGTTACATACACACCTTATTCGGCCAACATTGGTCCTAAACATGCTTATTGGTTATATACACACCTTATTGGGACTCATTGGTCCCAACTGACCCTCGTTTCCCCTAAACACACCTTATTGGGACATCACATGGTCCTAAACACAACTTATTGGTTACATACACACCTTATTGGGCCATCATTGGTCCTAAACATGCTTATTGGTTATATATACAACTTATTGGGACTCATTGGTCCCAACTGGCCCTCGTTTCCCCTAAACAAACCTTATTAGGACATCACATGGTCCTAAACACAACTTATTGGTTACATACACACCTTATTGGGCCATTATTGGTCCTAAACATGCTTATTGGGTACATACACACCTTATTGGGTCATCATTGGTCCTAAACATGTTTATTGGTTATATACACACCTTATTGGGACTCATTGGTCCCAACTGACCCTCGTTTCCCCTAAACACACCTTATTAGGACATCACATGGTCCTAAACACAACTTATTGGTTACACACATACCTTATTGGGCCATCATTGGTCCTAAACATACTTATTGGTTACATACACGCCTTATTGGGCCATTATTGGTCCTAAACATGCTTATTGGTTATATACACACCTTATTGGGACTCATTGGTCCCAAATGACCCTCGTTTACCCTAAACACACCTTATTGGGACATCACATGGTCCTAAACACAACTTATTGGTTACATACACACCTTATTGGGCCATCATTTGTCCTAAACATGCTTATTGGTTACATACACGCCTTATTGGGACTCAATAGTCCCAACTAATCCTCATTTCCCCTAAACACACCTTATTGGATCTCATTGCCCCTAAACACAACTTATTGGTTACATACACACCTTATTGGGACTCATTGGTCCCAACAGACCCTCGTTTCCCCTAAACACACCTTATTGGGACATCACATGGTCCTAAACACAACATATTGGTTACATACACACCTTATTGGGCCATCATTGGTCCTAAACATTCTTATTGGTTACATATACAACTTATTGGGACTCATTGGTCCCAACTGGCCCTCGTTTCCCCTAAACACACCTTATTAGGACATCACATGGTCCTAAACACAACTTATTGGTTACATACACACCTTATTGGGCCATTATTGGTCCTAAACATGCTTATTGGTTACATACACGACTTATTGGGACTCATTAGTCCCAACTGATCCTCATTTCCCCTAAACACACCTTATTGGGACATCACATGGTCCTAAACACAACTTATTGGTTACATACACACCTTATTGGGCCATCATTGGTCCTAAACATGCTTATTGGTTATATATACAACTTATTGGGACTCATTGGTCCCAACTGGCCCTCGTTTCCCCTAAACAAACCTTATTAGGACATCACATGGTCCTAAACACAACTTATTGGTTACATACCCACCTTATTGGGCCATTATTGGTCCTAAACATGCTTATTGGGTACATACACACCTTATTGGGTCATCATTGGTCCTAAACATGTTTATTGGTTATATACACACCTTATTGGGACTCATTGGTCCCAACTGACCCTCGTTTCCCCTAAACACACCTTATTAGGACATCACATGGTCCTAAACACAACTTATTGGTTACACACATACCTTATTGGGCCATCATTGGTCCTAAACATACTTATTGGTTACATACACGCCTTATTGGGCCATTATGGTCCTAAACATGCTTATTGGTTATATACACACCTTATTGGGACTCATTGGTCCCAAATGACCCTCGTTTACCCTAAACACACCTTATTGGGACATCACATGGTCCTAAACACAACTTATTGGTTACATACACACCTTATTGGGCCATCATTTGTCCTAAACATGCTTATTGGTTACATACACGCCTTATTGGGACTCAATAGTCCCAACTAATCCTCATTTCCCCTAAACACACCTTATTGGATCTCATTGCCCCTAAACACAACTTATTGGTTACATACACACCTTATTGGGCCATCATTGGTCCTAAACATGCTTATTGGTTACATACACACCTTATTGGGACTCATTGGTCCCAACAGACCCTCGTTTCCCCTAAACACACCTTATTGGGACATCACATGGTCCTAAACACAACATATTGGTTACATACACACCTTATTGGGCCATCATTGGTCCTAAACATTCTTATTGGTTACATATACAACTTATTGGGACTCATTGGTCCCAACTGGCCCTCGTTTCCCCTAAACACACCTTATTAGGACATCACATGGTCCTAAACACAACTTATTGGTTACATACACACCTTATTGGGCCATTATTGGTCCTAAACATGCTTATTGGTTACATACACGACTTATTGGGACTCATTAGTCCCAACTGATCCTCATTTCCCCTAAACACACCTTATTGGGTCTCATTGACCCTAAACACAACTTATTGGTTACATACACACCTTTTTGGGCCATCATTGGTCCTAAACATGCTTATTGGTTACATACACGCCTTATTGGGACTCATTAGTCCCAACTGAACCTCATTTCCCCTAAACACACCTTATTGGGTTTCATTGCCCCTAAACACAACTTATTGGTTACATACACACCTTATTGGGCCATCACTGGTCCTAAACATGCTTATTGGTTACATACACACCTTATTGGGACTCATTGGTCCCAACTGACCCTCATTTCCCCTAAACACACCTTATTGGGTCTCATTGGCCCTAAACACAACTTACTGGTTACATACACACCTTATTGGGCCATCATTGGTCCTAAACATGCTTATTGGTTACATACACACCTTATTGGGAGTCATTGGTCCCAACTGACCCTCGTTTCCCCTAAACACACCTTATTGGGACATCACATGGTCCTAAACACAACATATTGGTTACATACACACCTTATTGGGCCATCATTGGTCCTAAACATTCTTATTGGTTACATATACAACTTATTGGGACTCATTGGTCCCAACTGGTCCTCGTTTCCCCTAAACACACCTTATTAGGACATCACATGGTCCTAAACACAACTTATTGGTTACATACACACCTTATTGGGCCATTATTGGTCCTAAACATGCTTATTGGTTACATACACGACTTATTGGGACTCATTAGTCCCAACTGATCCTCATTTCCCCTAAACACACCTTATTGGGTCTCATTGACCCTAAACACAACTTATTGGTTACATACACACCTTTTTGGGCCATCATTGGTCCTAAACATGCTTATTGGTTACATACACGCCTTATTGGGACTCATTAGTCCCAACTGAACCTCATTTCCCCTAAACACACCTTATTGGGACATCACATGGTCCTAAACACAACTTATTGGTTACATACACACCTTATTGGGCCAACATTGGTCCTAAACATGCTTATTGGTTACATACACACCTTATTGGGACTCATTGGTGTTAGGACCGATTTTCACTACGAGAATCTCGATCTTGAGCAAGAACGAGTTCGGATTCGAAAACAAAAAAAAAACAAATGAAGAAGATGATGATGATGAATCATAGATAATCATAAACAAGAAAGATGATGAACAAATCGAATGATTTCATATAACCGAATGATTAGTTACAAGAAATCATGAAGAACACACAATCTCTCTCTAGAATCCATGACTCACTCTCTCTCTAGAATGGAAACCTCACACTCTACAAGAAAAATCATCATCTCCACATTCGGAGACTCCTTTACTTGTAATGGGCACCCTCACTATATATAGTGAGGGTGACTAACAACAGAAAAACATGACTGAATGAACAAAATTACAAGTAAAGCAGATAAACATAAACTGATAATTAAATCAAAGCTGATTAAATTAATCTGAAGCTAGACTCGCTCGAACCGATCTTCCGTTGACTTTTACGTTGACCGTTGACCCGAACGGTTGACTTTTCCAGAAAACGGTCTTCGGTCCAATCTCGCAAGCCTCGAACATCACAACTCAGTCTCAAAATCGATTCACATGGATTCTTCAGTCGAATGCTTCGGTAAACAGATTTGATGGCGTCAGTCACATAGATTTTTTGTTCCAACAATTTCCCCCTTGACTGATGCTTTCAAATCTGTTCAACTGCTGAAGAATCGCTCTGCCGTACATCTTCAATGAGAAACTGATAAACCGGAGACAATCTGGTGAAGAAATTCCCCCTCTGAATAAGCTTCTTCTGTTCTCGTTGCGCCAGTTCGAGATCCAAGTGTTCCGCTCACTCGGTTCACACGGTCGGGTACAATACTGAGAAAATGCTACATCTCGGAGTCATAACCGCAACAAACTGAATCAGATAAACCAATCAAACACTGAAAATGCTCTAACTCCGGATAATCGAACTGATATCCAAATTCATAATAATTCCTCCTATTTCTCTAAATCTCCCCAAAAACATCAAGTCGGAAGCGTAAAAATCTGATGCGGAGAGTCGAACCGTCGCGATCGGTTGCCTAGAGAAACCAGATAAACAATCTTGAAATCGGACAATCTCGCGAAAAACCGGAAGCCGGATGCTGACAGTTGTGAATAATCCGTGTGACTGAGGTTGGATGCGAAAATTAAATAAACTGTTAAATTTCTTCAAGAAACGGTCATCCGAGAGATTTAACGGATAAATTCCAATATTAACTGAGATTCCAGTTAATCCGGTTAGCTGACATCGGCACTTCGTCAGCTAAACAACTTAGAGTGAGATATAACGAAAAAGTTTGCATGTTTAACCGAAAAACGAAACTATCCCGTCAGTGATCGATAGCAAACGTTACGCGCGACGTCAATAAACGAGAACCCCAATAAAATTAAATAAATCCGAGACCAATAAAAATATTTTTTTCTGAAATTCCGTCGCGGCATTATCTCGTTCGTCTCGAAAAACTGATAAGAAAATACCCGCATTTAACGAAAATGCCAAGAAAAAAATCCATTAGTCTTAAAAAATCTTTAAAAGAACCATGATCCTTGTGAAAAAATCGCAGCCAATCAGGATAGAGATTCCATCATGATCTACGGCTGTAGAGAAATGAATCCAAGGGCTGGTAGAAGCTGATCCACGTGAAGGTTCAAAAACCAATCAGAAGCCAGCAGAAGAAACACATCATTTGATCCTACGACCGAAAAAAAATCAGATCTGAGGGTTGTGATGAAGGATCCGCGTGAATGGGAAATGCACCAATCAGGGAGTGGCGGCCCACAGCTATTAACGGCTCTTTTCTCCCATTCAGGTCCCACTTTAATTCCCTTGCAACCAATCAAAAATCAACAACAGAAGGGAGGTCCGGGTCAATGCTCTCAACGGTTCTTTCTTGTACAGCGGGGCCCACATTATTCTCCAATAGCCAATCAGCTTTCAACAACATAAAAGGGAATGTTGGGAATACGACGAGAAGAGAGAGAGTAAATTCCATGCAGCTAATCATCGCTTGACACGTAGGCGTCACCTTCCCCTTTAACAAAACCCTAATGAGCTTGTCGGAAACTTTTGCAGATTACGGAAAAAAAACGTGGAACCTCGCCGGAAAACCGTGAGATGACCATATCTCCTTCAAAACTCAACGAAAATTCACGATTTTTATGTTGTTGAACTCGGAGCATGATTCTCTACAACCCTTGACGAACAGAATCCTCTGAAACGAACTCGAACAAAAACCCAGTAAACAAGTCCGCTAGCAAACAAGTCCGCTAAAGATGAACAGAAGTCCGCTAAGAGTCTGAGAAGTTCGCTAGGACACTTCTCAAGTCCGCTAGGGACTGAAGTCCGCTAAAACGAGACAAGTACGCTAAGACTCAAACAAGTCCGCTAAAAACTCATCAAGTCCGCTAAGAACCGAAACAAGTTCGCTAGGGCAATCTGCATATCTTCAAGACTGATGAACAATTCTGGAAAATGATGAACAGTGCAGAAACTTACTTCATGAACTTGAAACTGCCCAGAAACAATCGGAAATCTCGATATGATGCACGAGATGTGATAATAAGCCATTCACGACATTGTTGTGGCCACCAACAACACATAAACAGCAGCAACTCGGATCAAATCAGCTCCCAAAATCTGCAAATCTTCAAGAACACGAAGAACACACACTTACACCGTCAGTGTGTGTTTTTCCAGATCCGCTCAAACCGTTGAGAATCAGACGAAATGGATGCTTCCAATGGATCCGGAATGCGTTTTCCACTGAGAATCATACCTCATATCATCCAAATCCATGAAGATATGCCCAGAAAATGAAGAATCAAGCTCCAAAATCTTCAAAAACTCCAAATACGGGAAAACCCCAAAAGTTACGAAAAAATGAGCTCGGATCTTCAATTTTCTCACAGATTTGAACAAGTAGAAGATAGAATCACATCTAAATGAACTCCAGAACACGAATCCATCATCCATATCATCAGAATCCATCCAGAATCGAAGAAAAAATAGAAAAAAGTCTCTAAATAAATAAGTTTTCTCATCTTCACCATTCAAGCTCAAAATCTCAGATTCGAGTGACCAGATTCACGGTGAGATAAATCTGATCGGTACCCGCTCTGATACCATTTGTTAGGACCGATTTTCACTACGAGAATCTCGATCTTGAGCAAGAACATTGTTCGGATTCGAAAACTCAAAACAAATGAAGAAGATGATGATGATGAATCATGAATAATCATAAACAAGAAAGATGATGATCAAGTCGAATGAATTCATTAATCGAATGGTTACAATCAATGAATCATGAAGAACACACTCTCTCTCTAGAATCCATGACTCACTCTCTCTCTAGAATGGAAATCTCACACTCTACAAGAAATTCATCATCTCCACATTCGGAGACTCCTTTACTTGTAATGGGCACCCTCACTATATATAGTGAGGGTGACTAACAACAGAAAAACATGACTGAATGAACAAAATTACAAGTAAAGCAGATAAACATAAACTGATAATTAAATCAAAGCTGATTAAATTAATCCGAAGCTTGACTCGCTCGAACCGATCTTCCGTTGACTTTTACGTTGACCGTTGACCCGAACGGTTGACTTTTCCAGAAAACGGTCTTCGGTCCAATCTCGCAAGCCTCGAACATCACAACTCAGTCTCAAAATCGATTCACATGGATTCTTCAGTCGAATGCTTCGGTAAACAGATTTGATGGCGTCAGTCACATAGATTTTTTGTTCCAACAATTGGTACCAACTGACCCTCGTTTCCCCTAAACACACCTTATTGGGACATCACATGGTCCTAAACACAACTTATTGGTTACATACACACCTTATTGGGCCAACATTGGTCCTAAACATGCTTATTGGTTACATACACACCTTATTGGGACTCATTGGTCCCAACTGACCCTCGTTTCCCCTAAACACACCTTATTGGGTCTCATTGGCCCTAAACACAACTTACTGGTTACATACACACCTTATTGGGGCATCATTGGTCCTAAACATGCTTATTGGTTACATACACACCTTATTGGGCCAACATTGGTCCTAAACATGCTTATTGGTTATATACACACCTTATTGGGACTCATTGGTCCCAACTGACCCTCGTTTCCCCTAAACAAACCTTATTGGGACATCACATGGTCCTAAACACAACTTATTGGTTACATAGACACCTTATTGGGCCATCATTGGTCCTAAACATGCTTATTGGTTATATATACAACTTATTGGGACTCATTGGTCCCAACTGGCCCTCGTTTCCCCTAAACAAACCTTATTAGGACATCACATGGTCCTAAACACAACTTATTGGTTACATACACACCTTATTGGGCCATTATTGGTCCTAAACATGCTTATTGGTTACATACACACCTTATTGGGTCATCATTGGTCCTAAACATGTTTATTGGTTATATACACACCTTATTGGGACTCATTGGTCCCAACTGACCCTCGTTTCCCCTAAACACACCTTATTAGGACATCACATGGTCCTAAACAAAACTTATTGGTTACACACATACCTTATTGGGCCATCATTGGTCCTAAACATGCTTATTGGTTACGTACACGCCTTATTGGGCCATTATTGGTCCTAAACATGCTTATTGGTTATATACACACCTTATTGGGACTCATTGGTCCCAAATGACCCTCGTTTACCCTAAACACACCTTATTGGGACATCACATGGTCCTAAACACAACTTATTGGTTACATACACACCTTATTGGGCCATAATTGGTCCTAAACATGCTTATTGGTTACATACACGCCTTATTGGGACTCAATAGTCCCAACTAATCCTCATTTCCCCTAAACACACCTTATTGGATCTCATTGCCCCTAAACACAACTTATTGGTTACATACACACCTTATTGGGCCATCATTGGTCCTAAACATGCTTATTGGTTACATACACACCTTATTGGGACTCATTGGTCCCAACTGACCCTCGTTTCCCCTAAACACACCTTATTGGGACATCACATGGTCCTAAACACAACATATTGGTTACATACACACCTTATTGGGCCATCATTGGTCCTAAACATTCTTATTGGTTACATATACAACTTATTGGGACTCATTGGTCCCAACTGGCCCTCGTTTCCCCTAAACACACCTTATTAGGACATCACATGGTCCTAAACACAACTTATTGGTTACATACACACCTTATTGGGCCATTATTGGTCCTAAACATGCTTATTGGTTACATACACGACTTATTGGGACTCATTAGTCCCAACTGATCCTCATTTCCCCTAAACACACCTTATTGGGTCTCATTGACCCTAAACACAACTTATTGGTTACATACACACCTTTTTGGGCCATCATTGGTCCTAAACATGCTTATTGGTTACATACACGCCTTATTGGGACTCATTAGTCCCAACTGAACCTCATTTCCCCTAAACACACCTTATTGGGTTTCATTTCCCCTAAACACAACTTATGGGTTACATACACACCTTATTGGGCCATCACTGGTCCTAAACATGCTTATTGGTTACATACACACCTTATTGGGACTCATTGGTCCCAACTGACCCTCGTTTCCCCTAAACACACCTTATTGGGTCTCATTGGCCCTAAACACAACTTACTGGTTACATACACACCTTATTGGGGCATCATTGGTCCTAAACATGCTTATTGGTTACATACACACCTTATTGGGCCAACATTGGTCCTAAACATGCTTATTGGTTATATACACACCTTATTGGGACTCATTGGTCCCAACTGACCCTCGTTTCCCCTAAACACACCTTATTGGGACATCACATGGTCCTAAACACAACTTATTGGTTACATACACACCTTATTGGGCCATCATTGGTCCTAAACATGCTTATTGGTTATATATACAACTTATTGGGACTCATTGGTCCCAACTGGCCCTCGTTTCCCCTAAACAAACCTTATTAGGACATCACATGGTCCTAAACACAACTTATTGGTTACATACACACCTTATTGGGCCATTATTGGTCCTAAACATGCTTATTGGGTACATACACACCTTATTGGGTCATCATTGGTCCTAAACATGTTTATTGGTTATATACACACCTTATTGGGACTCATTGGTCCCAACTGACCCTCGTTTCCCCTAAACACACCTTATTAGGACATCACATGGTCCTAAACACAACTTATTGGTTACACACATACCTTATTGGGCCATCATTGGTCCTAAACATACTTATTGGTTACATACACGCCTTATTGGGCCATTATTGGTCCTAAACATGCTTATTGGTTATATACACACCTTATTGGGACTTATTGGTCCCAAATGACCCTCGTTTACCCTAAACACACCTTATTGGGACATCACATGGTCCTAAACACAACTTATTGGTTACATACACACCTTATTGGGCCATCATTTGTCCTAAACATGCTTATTGGTTACATACACGCCTTATTGGGACTCAATAGTCCCAACTAATCCTCATTTCCCCTAAACACACCTTATTGGATCTCATTGCCCCTAAACACAACTTATTGGTTACATACACACCTTACTGGGCCATCATTGGTCCTAAACATGCTTATTGGTTACATACACACCTTATTGGGACTCATTGGTCCCAACAGACCCTCGTTTCCCCTAAACACACCTTATTGGGACATCACATGGTCCTAAACACAACATATTGGTTACATACACACCTTATTGGGCCATCATTGGTCCTAAACATTCTTATTGGTTACATATACAACTTATTGGGACTCATTGGTCCCAACTGGCCCTCGTTTCCCCTAAACACACCTTATTAGGACATCACATGGTCCTAAACACAACTTATTGGTTACATACACACGTTATTGGGCCATTATTGGTCCTAAACATGCTTATTGGTTACATACACGACTTATTGGGACTCATTAGTCCCAACTGATCCTCATTTCCCCTAAACACACCTTATTGGGTCTCATTGACCCTAAACACAACTTATTGGTTACATACACACCTTTTTGGGCCATCATTGGTCCTAAACATGCTTATTGGTTACATACACGCCTTATTGGGACTCATTAGTCCCAACTGAACCTCATTTCCCCTAAACACACCTTATTGGGTTTCATTGCCCCTAAACACAACTTATTGGTTACATACACACCTTATTGGGCCATCACTGGTCCTAAACATGCTTATTGGTTACATACACACCTTATTGGGACTCATTGGTCCCAACTGACCCTCGTTTCCCCTAAACACACCTTATTGGGTCTCATTGGCCCTAAACACAACTTACTGGTTACATACACACCTTATTGGGCCATCATTGGTCCTAAACATGCTTATTGGTTACATACACACCTTATTGGGCCAACATTGGTCCTAAACATGCTTATTGGTTACATACACACCTTATTGGGACTCATTGGTCCCAACTGACCCTCGTTTCCCCTAAACACACCTTATTGGGTCTCATTGGCCCTAAACACAACTTACTGGTTACATACACACCTTATTGGGCCATCAGTGGTCCTAAACATGCTTATTGGTTACATACACACCTTATTGGGCCAACATTGGTCCTAAACATGCTTATTGGTTATATACACACCTTATTGGGACTCATTGGTCCCAACTGACCCTCGTTTCCCCTAAACACACCTTATTGGGACATCACATGGTCCTAAACAGAACTTATTGGTTACATACACACCTTATTGGGCCATCATTGGTCCTAAACATGCTTATTGGTTACATACACACCTTATTGGGCCATCATTGGTCTTAAACATGCTTATTGGTTATATACACACCTTATTGGGACTCATTGGTCCCAACTGACCCTCGTTTCCCCTAAACACACCTTTTTGGGACATCACATAGTCCTAAACACAACTTATTGGTTACACACACACCTTATTTGGCCATCATTGGTCCTAAACATGCTTATTGGTTACATACACACCTTATTGGGTCATCATTGGTCCTAAACATGTTTATTGGTTATATACACACCTTATTGGGACTCATTGGTCCCAACTGACCCTCGTTTCCCCTAAACACACCTTATTAGGACATCACATGGTCCTAAACACAACTTATTGGTTACACACACACCTTATTGGGCCATCATTGGTCCTAAACATGCTTATTGGTTACATACACGCCTTATTGGGACTCAATAGTCCCAACTAATCCTCATTTCCCCTAAACACACCTTATTGGGTCTCATTGCCCCTAAACACAACTTATTGGTTACATACACACCTTATTGGGCCATCATTGGTCCTAAACATGCTTATTGGTTACATACACACCTTATTGGGACTCATTGGTCCCAAATGACCCTCGTTTACCCTAAACACACCTTATTGGGACATCACATGGTCCTAAACACAACTTATTGGTTACATACACACCTTATTGGGCCATCATTGGTCCTAAACATGCTTATTGGTTACATACACGCCTTATTGGGACTCAATAGTCCCAACTAATCCTCATTTCCCCTAAACACACCTTATTGGGTCTCATTGCCCCTAAACACAACTTATTGGTTACATACACACCTTATTGGGCCATCATTGGTCCTAAACATGCTTATTGGTTACATACACACCTTATTGGGACTCATTGGTCCCAACTGACCCTCGTTTCCCCTAAACATACCTTATTAGGACATCACATGGTCCTAAACACAACTTATTGGTTACACACACACCTTATTGAGCCATCATTGGTCCTAAACATGCTTATTGGTTTCATACACGCCTTATTGGGCCATTATTGGTCCTAAACATGCTTATTGGTTACATACACGACTTATTGGGACTCATTGGTCCCAATTGGCCCTCGTTTCCCCTAAACACACCTTATTAGGACATCACATGGTCCTAAACACAACTTATTGGTTACATACACACCTTATTGGGCCATTATTGGTCCTAAACATGCTTATTGGTTACATACACGACTTATTGGGACTCATTAGTCCCAACTGATCCTCATTTCCCCTAAACACACCTTATTGGGTCTCATTGACCCTAAACACAACTTATTGGTTACATACACACCTTTTTGGGCCATCATTGGTCCTAAACATGCTTATTGGTTACATACACGCCTTATTGGGACTCATTAGTCCCAACTGAACCTCATTTCCCCTAAACACACCTTATTGGGTTTCATTACCCCTAAACACAACTTATTGGTTACATACACACCTTATTGGGCCATCACTGGTCCTAAACATGCTTATTGGTTACATACACACCTTATTGGGACTCATTGGTCCCAACTGACCCTCGTTTCCCCTAAACACACCTTATTGGGTCTCATTGACCCTAAACACAACTTATTGGTTACATACACACCTTTTTGGGCCATCATTGGTCCTAAACATGCTTATTGGTTACATACACGCCTTATTGGGACTCATTAGTCCCAACTGAACCTCATTTCCCCTAAACACACCTTATTGGGTTTCATTGCCCCTAAACACAACTTATTGGTTACATACACACCTTATTGGGCCATCACTGGTCCTAAACATGCTTATTGGTTACATACACACCTTATTGGGACTCATTGGTCCCAACTGACCCTCGTTTCCCCTAAACACACCTTATTGGGTCTCATTGGCCCTAAACACAACTTACTGGTTACATACACACCTTATTGGGCCATCATTGGTCCTAAACATGCTTATTGGTTACATACACACCTTATTGGGCCAACATTGGTCCTAAACATGCTTATTGGTTACATACACACCTTATTGGGACTCATTGGTCCCAACTGACCCTCGTTTCCCCTAAACACACCTTATTGGGTCTCATTGGCCCTAAACACAACTTACTGGTTACATACACACCTTATTGGGCCATCAGTGGTCCTAAACATGCTTATTGGTTACATACACACCTTATTGGGCCAACATTGGTCCTAAACATGCTTATTGGTTATATACACACCTTATTGGGACTCATTGGTCCCAACTGACCCTCGTTTCCCCTAAACACACCTTATTGGGACATCACATGGTCCTAAACAGAACTTATTGGTTACATACACACCTTATTGGGCCATCATTGGTCCTAAACATGCTTATTGGTTACATACACACCTTATTGGGCCATCATTGGTCTTAAACATGCTTATTGGTTATATACACACCTTATTGGGACTCATTGGTCCCAACTGACCCTCGTTTCCCCTAAACACACCTTTTTGGGACATCACATAGTCCTAAACACAACTTATTGGTTACACACACACCTTATTTGGCCATCATTGGTCCTAAACATGCTTATTGGTTACATACACACCTTATTGGGTCATCATTGGTCCTAAACATGTTTATTGGTTATATACACACCTTATTGGGACTCATTGGTCCCAACTGACCCTCGTTTCCCCTAAACACACCTTATTAGGACATCACATGGTCCTAAACACAACTTATTGGTTACACACACACCTTATTGGGCCATCATTGGTCCTAAACATGCTTATTGGTTACATACACGCCTTATTGGGCCATCATTGGTCCTAAACATGCTTATTGGTTATATACACACCTTATTGAGACTCATTGGTCCCAAATGACCCTCGTTTACCCTAAACACACCTTATTGGGACATCACATGGTCCTAAACACAACTTATTGGTTACATACACACCTTATTGGGCCATCATTGGTCCTAAACATGCTTATTGGTTACATACACGCCTTATTGGGACTCAATAGTCCCAACTAATCCTCATTTCCCCTAAACACACCTTATTGGGTCTCATTGCCCCTAAACACAACTTATTGGTTACATACACACCTTATTGGGCCATCATTGGTCCTAAACATGCTTATTGGTTACATACACACCTTATTGGGACTCATTGGTCCCAACTGACCCTCGTTTCCCCTAAACATACCTTATTAGGACATCACATGGTCCTAAACACAACTTATTGGTTACACACACACCTTATTGAGCCATCATTGGTCCTAAACATGCTTATTGGTTTCATACACGCCTTATTGGGCCATTATTGGTCCTAAACATGCTTATTGGTTACATACACGACTTATTGGGACTCATTGGTCCCAATTGGCCCTCGTTTCCCCTAAACACACCTTATTAGGACATCACATGGTCCTAAACACAACTTATTGGTTACATACACACCTTATTGGGCCATTATTGGTCCTAAACATGCTTATTGGTTACATACACGACTTATTGGGACTCATTAGTCCCAACTGATCCTCATTTCCCCTAAACACACCTTATTGGGTCTCATTGACCCTAAACACAACTTATTGGTTACATACACACCTTTTTGGGCCATCATTGGTCCTAAACATGCTTATTGGTTACATACACGCCTTATTGGGACTCATTAGTCCCAACTGAACCTCATTTCCCCTAAACACACCTTATTGGGTTTCATTACCCCTAAACACAACTTATTGGTTACATACACACCTTATTGGGCCATCACTGGTCCTAAACATGCTTATTGGTTACATACACACCTTATTGGGACTCATTGGTCCCAACTGACCCTCGTTTCCCCTAAACACACCTTATTGGGTCTCATTGGCCCTAAACACAACTTACTGGTTACATACACACCTTATTGGGCCATCATTGGTCCTAAACATGCTTATTGGTTACATACACACCTTATTGGGCCAACATTGGTCCTAAACATGCTTATTGGTTACATACACACCTTATTGGGACTCATTGGTCCCAACTGACCCTCGTTTCCCCTAAACACACCTTATTGGGTCTCATTGGCCCTAAACACAACTTACTGGTTACATACACACCTTATTGGGCCATCATTGGTCCTAAACATGCTTATTGGTTACATACACACCTTATTGGGACTCATTGGTCCCAACTGACCCTCGTTTCCCCTAAACACACCTTATTAGGACATCACATGGTCCTAAACACAACTTATTGGTTACACACACACCTTATTGGGCCATCATTGGTGCTAAACATGCTTATTGGTTACATACACGCCTTATTGGGCCATCATTGGTCCAAAACATGCTTATTGGTTATATACACACCTTATTGGGACCCATTGGTCCCAAATGACCCTCGTTTACCCTAAACATACCTTATTGGGACATCACATGGTCCTAAACACAACTTATTGGTTACATACACACCTTATTGGGCCATCATTGGTCCTAAACATGCTTATTGGTTACATACACGACTTATTGGGACTCATTAGTCCCAACTGATCCTCATTTCCCCTAAACACACCTTATTGGGTCTCATTGACCCTAAACACAACTTATTGGTTACATACACACCTTATTGGGCCATCATTTGTCCTAAACATGCTTATTGGTTACATACACGCCTTATTGGGACTCATTAGTCCCAACTGATCCTCATTTCCCCTAAACACACCTTATTGGGTCTCATTGCCCCTAAACACAACTTATTGGTTACATACACACCTTATTGGGCCATCATTGGTCCTAAACATGCTTATTGGTTACATACACGACTTATTGGGACTCATTAGTCCCAACTGATCCTCATTTCCCCTAAACACACCTTATTGGGTCTCATTGACCCTAAACACAACTTATTGGTTACATACACACCTTATTGGGCCATCATTTGTCCTAAACATGCTTATTGGTTACATACACGCCTTATTGGGACTCATTAGTCCCAACTGATCCTCATTTCCCCTAAACACACCTTATTGGGTCTCATTGCCCCTAAACACAACTTATTGGTTACATACACACCTTATTGGGCCATCATTGGTCCTAAACATGCTTATTGGTTACATACACACCTTATTGGGACTCATAGGTCCCAACTGACCCTCGTTTCCCCTAAACACACCTTATTGGGTCACATTGGCCCTAACCACAACTTACTGGTTACATACACACCTTATTGGGCCATCATTGGTCCTAAACATGCTTATTGGTTACATACACACCTTATTGGGCCAACATTGGTCCTAAACATGCTTATTGGTTATATACACACCTTATTGGGACTCATTGGTCCCAACTGACCCTCGTTTCCCCAAAACACACCTTATTGGGACATCACATGGTCCTAAAAACAACTTATTGGTTACACACACACCTTATTGGGCCATCATTGGTCCTAAACATGCTTATTGGTTACATACACACCTTATTGGGCCATCATTGGTCCTAAACATGCTTATTGGTTATATACACACCTTATTGGGACTCATTGGTCCCAACTGACCCTCGTTTCCCCTAAACACACCTTATTGCGACATCACATAGTCCTAAACACAACTTATTGGTTACACACACACCTTATTTGGCCATCATTGGTCCTAAACATGCTTATTGGTTACATACACACCTTATTGGGCCATCATTGGTCCTAAACATGCTTATTGGTTATATACACACCTTATTGGGACTCATTGGTCCCAACTGACCCTCGTTTCCCCTAAACACACCTTATTAGGACATCACATGGTCCTAAACACAACTTATTGGTTACACACACACCTTATTGGGCCATCATTGGTCCTTGTTGGAACAAAAATCTATGTGACTGACGCCATCAAATCTGTTTACCGAAGCATTTGACTGAAGAATCCATGTGAATCGATTTAGAGACTGAGTTGTGATGCTCGAGGTTTGCAGATTGGACCGAAGACCGTTTTCTGGAAAAGTCAACCGTTCGGGTCAACGGTCAACGTAAAAGTCAACGGAAGATCGGTTCGAGCGAGTCAAGCTTCGGATTAATTAAATCAGCTTTATTTTAATTATCAATTTATGTTATTTACCTTACTTGTAATTTTGTTCATTCAGTCATGTTTTTCTGTTGTTAGTCACCCTCACTATATATAGTGAGGGTGCCCATTACAAGTAAAGGAGTCTCCGAATGGGGAGATGATGAATTTCTTGTAGAGTGTGAGATTTCCATTCTAGAGAGAGAGTGAGTCATGGATTCTAGAGAGAGTGTGTGTTCTTCATGATTTCTTGTAACTAATCATTCGGTTATATGAAATCATTCGATATGTTCTTCATCTTTCTTGTTTATGATTATTCATGATTCATCATCATCATCTTCTTCATTTGTTTTGAGTTTTCGAATCCGAACCATGTTCTTGCTCAAGATCGAGATTCTCGTAGTGAAAATCGGTCCTGACAAATGGTATCAGAGCGGGTACCGATCAGATTCATCTCACCGTGAATCTGGTCACTCGAATCTGTGATTTTGAGCTTGAATGGTGAAGATGAGAAAACCTAGTTTTTAGAGACTTTTTTCTATTTTTTCTTCATTTCCGGATGGATTCTGATGATATGGATGATCGATTCATGTTTGGGAGTGCATCTGGATGTTATTTAGTGCTTTACATCTTCAGATCTGGTGGAAAAATGAAGATCCGAAGTTATTTTTGGAACTTTGAAGTTTTTCCCGTATTTGAAGATTTTGAAGATTTTTTGCTTTGATTCTTCGTTTTCTGGGCATTTCTTCATGGATTTGGATGATATGAGGTATGATTCTCAGTGGAAAACGCGTTACGGATCCATTGGAAGCATCCGTTTCGTCTGATTCTCATCAGTTTGAGCAGATCTGGAAAAACACACACTTAGTGCATGTTTCGCGGTGTTCTTCGTGTTCTTGAAGATTTCCAGATTTTGGGGGTTGAATCGATTGGTTTTTACTGCTGTTTTGGATGTGTGAGTGGCCATAACACGTTCTACAACAGATTTGTGACAAGAATCGTTCGTTTCCTTTCATTTTCGAGACTGTTTCAAGAATCGAAGGGTATGTGTTCTTCACTTGTGTTCATCTTTTTCCAGACTTGTTCATCAGTTCTTGAAGGTTTGAAGATGCTCCTAGCGAACTTGTTGGTGTTCTTAGCGGACTTCAGGTTTGTTTTAGCGGACTTGTTTGAAGCTTAGCGGACTTGATGTCTTCTTAGCGAACTTGTTCCTTAGCGAACTTCAGGAGTGTCCTAGCGAACTTCTCAGACCTTTAGCGGACTTGTTCGAGCTTAGCGGACTTGTTTTCGTTAGCGGACTTGATTTTTGGGTCTTTGTTCGAGTCTGTTTCAGAGGATTATGTTCGTACAGGATTGTATAGGACGTCGCTACGAGTTCGTGGGTACCAAATTCGTCAAAATTGGTTGAGAAATAACGGAGATACGGGTGTTTTACGCTTTTCCGGTGAAGGGTTTGGTTTTTCCGGTCGTCTAGGGTTTGCAGGGGTCATAAGCGATTTCTTTTGATGTGGCGGCCAGCCATTGGCTAACAGAGAATACTTTCTCTCTCACCTTGTCGGCTGATGGAATTCATTGACCAGACTTTATTTTTGCTGTCGAGCACCGATTGGCTAGAAAAGTCTTACGTGGGTCCCAGGAATTACAAGAGGAGACGTTAATGGCATTGATGCTTGTCGGTTTCCCTAATTTCCCATACCTGTTGTCGAGGTGTGATTGGGCTGAAAGAATATCGTGGGTCCCGCCTTGAAGAAGAAAGCGTGTGGATTGGCTGGAAAGGAATTTCTAGTGGGTCCCTGTCTTTAAAGTATCCGTTGAAGAGCTTCTATGTGGTGCGCTCTGATTGGCGCAATTGATCCTCACGCGGATCATCAATTTTTGGTCGTCAGATCGTGTAAATCTCCACCGTAGGATTTGTATTGTGTGCTTTCTCAGCTCAAAGCTGATTGGCTGCGCCCCTAGCACATGGATCACGATTTTTAGCCCTTGGATCTCTTCATTTTTCTGCCGTTGATTTTAAAAGAGACTCAAATCTAATTGTCTCATTTATTTTCACAAGGATTAAGCTTTTTCTTTGAGGATTTTATTACACCAATTAATTTTCAGCAATATTTCGTTAAACGCAGGCGTTTTTCTTATCAGTTTTTCGAGACGAACGAGATAATGCCGCGACGGAATTTCAGAAAATTTATTGGTCACGGATTTATTTCATTTTATTGGGGTTCTCGTTTATTGACGTCGCGCGCAACGTTTGCTATCGATCACTGATGGGTTAGCTTTATTATCCGGTTAATTACTCAGCTTTCTCGTTATATCTTACGGTTTTATTTTTAGTGGATGCAGCGCTGTCGTCAACTAACCGGATTAACTGGAATCTCAGTTAAATATTGGAATTTATCCGATTAAATCTCTCGGATGACCGTTTCTTGAAGAAATTTAACAGTTTATTTAATTTTCGCATCCAGCCTCAGTCACACGGATTATTCACAACTGTCAGCATCCGGCTTCCGGTTTTTCGCAAGATTGTCCGATTTCAAGATTTTTTATCCGGTTTCTCTAGGCAACCGATCGCGACGGTTCGACTCTCCGCATCTGATTTTACGCTTCCGACTTGATGTTTTTGGAGAGATTTAGAGAAATAGGGGGAATTATTATGGATTTGGATATCGGGTCGATTATCAGAAGTTGGAGCATGTTCGGTGTCAAACTGGTTTATCTGATTCAGTTTGTTGCGGTTTGGACTCCGAGATGTAGCATTTTCTCAGTATTGTACCCGACCGTGTGAACCGAGTGAGCGGAACACTTGGATCTCGAACTGGAGCAACAAGAAAGGAAGAATCTTATTCAGAGGGGGAATTTTTACATCAGATTGTCTCCGGTATCAGTTTCTCATTGAAGATGTACGGCAGAGCGATTCTTCAGTAGTTGAACAGATTTGAAAACATCAGTCAAGGGGGAAATTGTTGGAACAAAAATCTATGTGACTGACGCCATCAAATCTGTTTACCGAAGCATTTGACTGAAGAATCCATGTGAATCGATTTAGAGACTGAGTTGTGATGCTCGAGGCTTGCAGATTGGACCGAAGACTGTTTTCTGGAAAAGTCAACCGTTCGGGTCAACGGTCAACGTAAAAGTCAACGGAAGATCGGTTCGAGCGAGTCAAGCTTCGGATTAATTTAATCAGCTTTATTTTAATTATCAATTTATGTTATTTACCTTACTTGTAATTTTGTTCATTCAGTCATGTTTTTCTGTTGTTAGTCACCCTCACTATATATAGTGAGGGTGCCCATTACAAGTAAAGGAGTCTCCGAATGGGGAGATGATGAATTTCTTGTAGAGTGTGAGATTTCCATTCTAGAGAGAGAGTGAGTCATGGATTCTAGAGAGAATGTGTGTTCTTCATGATTTCTTGTAACTAATCATTCGGTTATATGAAATCATTCGATATGTTCTTCATCTTTCTTGTTTATGATTATTCATGATTCATCATCATCATCTTCTTCATTTGTTTTGAATTTTCGAATCCGAACCATGTTCTTGCTCAAGATCGAGATTCTCGTAGTGAAAATCGGTCCTGACAAATGGTATCAGAGCGGGTACCGATCAGATTCATCTCACCGTGAATCTGGTCACTCGAATCTGTGATTTTGAGCTTGTATGGTGAAGATGAGAAAACTTAGTTTTTAGAGACTTTTTTCTATTTTTTCTTCATTTCCGGATGGATTCTGATGATATGGATGATCGATTCATGTTTGGGAGTGCATCTGGATGTTATTTAGTGCTTTACATCTTCAGATCTGGTGGAAAAATGAAGATCCGAAGTTATTTTTGGAACTTTGAAGTTTTTCCCGTATTTGAAGATTTTGAAGATTTTTTGCTTTGATTCTTCGTTTTCTAGGCATTTCTTCATGGATTTGGATGATATGAGGTATGTTTCTCAGTGGAAAACGCGTTAATCCATTGGAAGCATCCGTTTCGTCTGATTCTCATCAGTCTGAGCAGATCTGGAAAAACACACACTTAGTGCATAAACACCCCTTATTGGGTCTCATTGGCCCTAAACACAACTTACTGGTTACATACACACCTTATTGGGCCATCATTGGTCCTAAACATGCTTATTGGTTACATACACACCTTATTGGGCTAACATTGGTCCTAAACATGCTTATTGGTTATATACACACCTTATTGGGACTCATTGGTCCCAACTGACCCTCGTTTCCCCTAAACACACCTTATTGGGACATCACATGGTCCTAAACACAACTTATTGGTTACATACACACCTTATTGGGCCATCATTGGTCCGAAACATGTTTATTGGTTACATACACACCTTATTGGGCCAACATTGGTCCTAAACATGCTTATTGGTTATATACACACCTTATTGGGACTCATTGGTCCCAACTGACCCTCGTTTCCCCTAAACACACCTTATTGGGACATCACATAGTCCTAAACACAACTTATTGGTTACACACACACCTTATTTGCCATCATTGGTCCTAAACATGCTTATTGGTTACATACACACCTTATTGGGCCAACATTGGTCCTAAACATGTTTATTGGTTATATACACACCTTATTGGGAGTCATTGGTCCCAACTGACCCTCGTTTCCCCTAAACACACCTTATTGGGACATCACATGGTCCTAAACACAACTTATTGGTTACATACACACCTTATTGGGCCATCATTGGTCCGAAACATGCTTATTGGTTACATACACACCTTATTGGGCCAACATTGGTCCTAAACATGCTTATTGGTTATATACACACCTTATTGGGACTCATTGGTCCCAACTGACCCTCGTTTCCCCTAAACACGCCTTATTGGGACATCACATGGTCCTAAACACGACTTATTGGTTACATACACACCTTATTGGGCCATCATTGCTCCGAAACATGTTTATTGCTTACATACACACCTTATTGGGCCAACATTGGTCCTAAACATGCTTATTGGTTATATACACCCCTTATTGGGACTCATTGGTCCCAACGACCCTCGTTTCCCCTAAACACACCTTATTGGGACATCACATAGTCCTAAACACAACTTATTGGTTACACACACATCTTATTTGGCCATCATTGGTCCTAAACATGCTTATTGGTTACATACACACCTTATTGGGCCAACATTGGTCCTAAACATGTTTATTGGTTATATACACACCTTATTGGGAGTCATTGGTCCCAACTGACCCTCGTTTCCCCTAAACACACCTTATTGGGACATCACATGGTCCTAAACACAACTTATTGGTTACATACACACCTTATTGGGCCATCATTGGTCCGAAACATGCTTATTGGTTACATACACACCTTATTGGGCCCACATTGGTCCTAAACATGCTTATTGGTTATATACACACCTTATTGGGACTCATTGGTCCCAACTGACCCTCGTTTCCCCTAAACACGCCTTATTGGGACATCACATGGTCCCAAACACAATGTTTTGGTTACATACACACCTTATTGGGCCATCGTTGGTCCTAAACATGCTTATTGGTTACATACACGCCTTATTGGGCCATCATTGGTCCTAAACATGCTTATTGGTTATATACACACCTTATTGGGACTCATTGGTCCCAAATGACCCGCGTTTACCCTAAACATACCTTATTGGGACATCACATGGACCTAAACACAACTTATTGGTTACATACACACCTTATTGGGCCATCATTGGTCCTAAACATGCTTATTGGTTACATACACGCCTTATTGGGACTCATTAGTCCCAACTGATCCTCATTTCACCTAAACACACCTTATTGGGTCTCATTGCCCCTAAACACAACTTATTGGTTACATACACACCTTATTGGGCCATCATTGGTCCTAAACATGCTTATTGGTTACATACACACCTTATTGGGAGTCATTGGTCCCAACTGACCATCGTTTCTCCTAAACAAACCTTATTGGGACATCACATGGTCCTAAACACAACTTATTGGTTACATACACACCTTATTGGGCCATCATTGGTCCTAAACATGCTTATTGGTTACATACACACCTTATTGGGACTCATTGGTCCTAAACACATCAAATTGACCCATTTGACCCCAAATTGACCCATTATTTAATTTTTATCTTAATTCTTTAAGATATAAGATATAATTTATTTAGAATTATAATTCCCCAAAATTTAAGGTTTTTGTAGATCCGTTCTGTTTTTTGTGTTTAGGGTTATTGTTTAACGAAATGGAGATTGTGCGAACAGATTACATTTTTTACCTAAACTTATGCATCAGTTGTTGATCGGATTGCAATTATTGATCATCTCTGTTCTTGAGGATTAGGGTTTTTGTTTAACGGAATGGAGATTGTGCTAACGAAATGGAGATTGTGC